>JAQQSK010007237.1:0-14069 GCA_028658325.1 Potorous gilbertii
AGGGTGGGGGGAATGATGGAAGGGAGGGCAATGGGAGGAGGCAGCAATTTGAAGTCAACACTCGGGGAGGGACAGGATCAAAGGAGAGAATAGAAACAATGGAGGGCAGGATAGGATGGAGGGAAATATAGTTAGTCTTACACAACATGACTATTATGGAAGTCATTTGCAAAACTACACAGATATGGCCTATATTGAATTGCCTGCCTTCCCAAAGGGAATGGGTGGGGAGGGAGGGATGGGGAAATGTTGGAACTCTAAGTTATAGGAATAACTGTTGAGTATTGTTCTTGCTACTGGGAAAGTAGAAGTTAAGCTTACTGTTTTCACACTTGGCTTAAGGAGAGTTCCTTAAAAAGTAATATTGGCCAAATGGATAAGGAGGCACAAAACCTATCTGGAGAAAATAACTCCTTAAAAGGAATGATTGGCAAAATGGAAACGGAAGTACGGAAGCTCACTGAAGAACATAACCTGTTTCAAATTAGAATGTAGAAGCTAATGATTCCATGAGACCTCAAAAATCAGTCAAACAAAATCTAAAGAATGAAAAAGCAGGAGAAATCATAAAGTTTCTCACCCAGATTAAGAAAAGAGGAAGGAAAATACTTATATAACCCTATTTTTTAAAAGAAATTGAACAAATGATCAATGAATGTCCTAGGAAAAAATCTACAGGACCAGATTGATATATAAACAAATCCTATCAAATATTTAAAGAACAATTAATTCCAATCCTATATAGATTATTAGGGGAAATTGATGAAAGAGTCCTATCAAATTCTTTTAATAAATTAAATTATTTTATTTGTTTTCAGGGTGCTACAATCACTTTCATATGTCTTAGATGTTTTCCCTTCCTTCCCTCTCCTTCTGCCCTCCCTCCCTACTCCCTCCCTGAGATGGCATACAATCTTATATAGGTTCTATATATACATTCCCATTAAATGTATTTTCACCTTAGTCATGGTGCATAAAAGAACTAAAATGAATTAGAGAAACCATAAAACAAAACAAAACAAAACATAATACAAAATACAATGGTCTTCTTCAATATGTGATACAATTTCATACTTCTTTCTCTAGATATGGAAGACACGTTGCCTCAAGAGTCTACTGTGAATTTTTTTATGTCTTTGCATTGCAATGCAGTACTAAGTCTAACAGAAAAATTCCTCATGGACTGTGGTTGTTGCTGTGTACAAAGTTATCCTGGTTCTCCTCCTTTCACTCAGCATCAGTTCAAATGAAGTCTTTGTGATCATCCGTTTCATTCATACACAACTTGTTCAGCCATTCTACAATTGATGGGCATGCCCTTGATTTGCAGTTTTTGGTGACCACAAAGGGAGCTGCTACAAATATTTTTGTGCATGTGGGACCCTTTTCCATTTCTATGATCTCTTTAGGATACAGTCCCAGAATCGATATTGCTGGGTCAAAGGGCATACATATTTTTGTAGATCTTTGGGCATAGTTGCAAATTACTCTGCAGAATGACTGGATCAGGCCACATCTTCACCAGCAAAGAATGAGTGTTTCAACTCTCTCACATCTTCTTCAACATTTATCATCTTCCTGTTTTGTCATGTTAGCCAATTTGATAGGTGTGAGGTGGTACCTGAGAATTGTTTTGATTTGTATCTATCTAATCAGTAGAAATTTAGAGCATTTGTTCATAATATAATAGATAGTTTTAATTTCTTCCTCTAAAAACTACCTGTTCATGTCCTCTGACAATTTATTAATTGGAGAATGACTTGCATTCTTGTACATTTGACTCAGTTCTCTATATATTTTAGAAATGAGGCCTTCATCACAGTCACCAGTTGCAAAAATCCTTTCCCAGTTTTCTGCCTCCCTCCTAATCTTGCTTGTATTTGGTTTCTTTGTGCAAAAACTTTTCAATGTAATGTAATCAAAATTATTCATTTTTTATACTTTATAATGTTTTCTATCTCTTATTGGGTCATAAATTTCTCCCCTCTCCATAAAACTGACAAATACAGTACCCCCTGCCCTAATTTGTTTATATTATCAATCTTTATACCTAGATCATTTATTCATTTGGATTTTATTGTTGTGTATGGTGTCAGGCATTGCTCTATGCCAAGTTTCTACCACACTGCTATCTAGTTTTCCCAGCAATTTTTGTCAAACAGTAAATTCTTATCCCAGAAACTGGAGTCCTTGAGTTTATCAAACAGTAGATTGATATATTCATTGACTACTATCTTGAGTACCTAATATATTCCACTGTTCTATCCTTCTGTTTCTTAGCCAATTCCAAGTTGTTTTGATGATTGCTGCTTTATAATAAAATGTGAGATGTAGTAGGGCTAGGCCACTTTCTGTAGCATTTCTATTCATTGTTTCCCTTAATATTCTGGACCTCTTGTGCTTCCAGGTTAATTTGGATATTACTTTTTTCTAGCTCTAGAAAATAATTATCTGGTAGTTTGATAGGTATGGCACTGAATAAATAAATTAATTCAGGTAGAATTGTCATTTCTATTATATTGCCTTGGTCTACCTGTGAGCAACTGATGTTTTTCCACTTACTTAGATTTGACTTTATTTGTGCAAAAAGTGTTTTGCAACTGTGTTCATATCATCCCTGGGTTTGTTTTGGCAGGCTGACTCCCAGGTCTTTTATATTGTCTACCTCGGTTTTTAATGGAATTTCTCTTCGTATGTCTTGCTATTGGGCTTTGTTAGTAATATATAGAAATGCAGATGATTGATATGGGTTTATTTTGTAAACTGTAATTTTGCCAAAGTTTTTTTTATTATTTCATGTAGTTTTTTACTTGGTTCTCTGTGATTCTCTAAGTAAATCATCATACCACATGCAAAGGGTAATAACTTAGTTTCTTCTTTTCCTCTTCTAATTCCCTCAATTACTTTATCTTACTGGAAATACACCTACCTTATTCCCATTGCATATGATGCTTATTGATGATTTTAGGTAGATAGTGCTTATTATTTTTTGGAAAGTTCCATTTATTCCCATGTTCTCCAGTGTTTTCTATAAGAATGGGTGTTGTATTTTGTCAAAAGCTTTTTCTGCATCTATTGAGATAATCATGTGGTTCCCATTAGTTTTGTTTTTGATAAGATCAATAATCCCAATCGTTTTCCTAATATTGAACCAGCCCTTCATTCCTGGTATAAATCCTACCTGATCATAATGCATTATTCTCATGATAAGTTGTGGTATTCTTTTGCCTAAAATCTTATTTAAAATTTTTGCATCTATATTCATTAAAGAAATTGGTCTATAATTTTCTTTTTCTGTTTTGGCTCTCCCTGGTTAAGGTATTAGAACTATATTTGTGTGTCATAAAAAGAATTTGGTCAGACTCCTTCTTCAGTAATTTTCTCAGATAGACTCTATGTTACTGGCCTTATTTGTTCTTTAAATATTTTGATAGAATTCATTTGTAATTCCATATGACCCTAGAATTTTTTCCTAGGCAGTTTATTGTTGACTTGTTCAACTTCTTTTGCTGAGATGGGGTTATTTAAATATTCAAATTCCTCTTCTGTTAATCTGGAAATCTTTTATATATATATATATATATATATATATATATATATATATATATATATATATATATATTTAAACAGTCATCTATATCATTTAGGTTGTCATATTTATGGGCACACAGTGGGGCAAAGTAATTTCTAATTACTGTTTTAATTTCCTCCTTATTGGAGGTTATTTCACCCTGTTATTTTTTGATATTGGTAATGTGGAACATGAGGAGAATCGGGAAGACACTAGCTCAGACAGCATCACCAACCACTGAACTTGCTTATACTCTAGTTCAGCTGAGTTTATCTCTTGTGGTCAGACCACCCCTCTCGCACACTTACCACAGTAACTCCATGGAAACCCAGAAAGACTTCACCTGGCCTGTGCTTTCCAACAGCAGCCAGCTCAGCACCAGGTAAGCTGCACCATTTTAGCTTCTAGCTGAAAGAACCAAAGGGCACAGCACAGAAAGCCTAAAGTTTTAGGTACAAGAACTGTGGGACAGAGCTCCCTCTGCCCCAGAAGCAGAGACATACTTTAAAAGCTAGGAAAAGGGTGATCATCATGAGTAGGAAGCAAAGCAGAAAAGAAAAGATCAAGAATGTTTCTATGGGAACAAGGACCAAAACAGGAATACCAAAGAGGTCAGCATTGAAACTGTACTCCCATGTGAAACTTCAGAAGGCAATATGGTCTCAAGCACAAAGAACATTCTTGGAAGAGCTCAGGGAAGATTTTAAAATCCAAATTAGAGAAATAGAAGAAAAACTAGCCAATAACAAAAAACATATGAAAAAAGAAGTCACAGAATTTGAAAAGAAAATTGGACAAATGTATAAGGAAATACAAGACCTAACTGGAGAAAATAACTACTTGAAAAGGAACAATTGGACAAATATAAGGTCAGATGCAAAAGTTAACTGGAGAAAGCAATTGATAAAAATTAGAATTGGGCAAATAGAAGCTAATGACTCTACAAGACATCAAGAATCAGTCAAACAGATTCTAAAGAATGAAAAGATAGAAGAAAATGTAAAATATCAAATTGAAAAAACAACTCACATATAAAACAGATCTAGGAGGTAAAATCTAAGGATTGTTGTTCTACCCTGAAAGCCATGATGAAAAAGTAAGCCTGGATGATATCTTCCAAGAAATCATCAAGGAAAACTGCCCAGAAGTCCTAGATCCAGAGAACAAAATTGTCATCGACAGAAACCACTGTTCACCTCCTGAAAGGGATCCCAAACTAAAAACACCAAGGAATATCATTGTCAAATTCCAGAACTACCAAATGAAAAGAAATATTGTAGGCAGCGAGAAAGAAACAATTCAGATATCAAGGAGTTATAGTCAGCATCACACAGGACCTTTTGCCTTCTACTTTAAAAGATCAAAGGGATTGAAATATGACATTCTGTTAGTCAAAGGAGCTGAGGTTACACCCAAACTCTTTTTATGATACAAATATTATGCTGATCCCTAAATGGAGAAGATCCAAAAGAAAGAAAGAAAATTACAGATCAATTTTACTAATGAATATAGATGCAAAAAAAGTTAAATAAAATATTAGCAAAAAGATTACAGAAAGTTATCACTAAAATAATACAATTTGATCAGGTAGGTGTTATGCCAGGAATGCAGAGATGGTTCAATATTAGGAAAACTAACAGCATAACTGATCATATCAGCAACAGTACCAACAGAAATCGTATGATTATCTCAATAGATGCAGAAAAAAAGAATTTTCGACAAAGTACAACACCCATTCCTATTGAAAACGCTGGAGAGCCTAGGAATAAATGAGGTCTTCCTTAAAGTAATAAGTAGTATCTACCTAAAATCATCAGCAAGCATTGTATGTAATGGGTATAAGCTAGATGCATTTACAATAAATCCAGAGTGAAGCAAGGATGCCCATTATCACCACTGTTATTCAATCTGGTAGTAGAAATGTTAGCTTTAGCAACAAGAGAAGCAAAAGAAGTTGAAGGAATTAGAATAAAAAAGAAGAAACTAAGTTATCACTCTTTCTAGATAATATAGTGATACAATTACATAACCTAGAGAAACAAGTAGAAAACTATTTGAAGTAATAAACATCTTCAGCATATTTTCAGGATATAAAATAAACCCACATAAATCATCTGCATTTCTGTATATTACTAGCAAAGGCCAGCTGCAAGAGATAGAAAAAGAAATCCCATTTAAAGTTACTGCAAACACTATAAAATATTTGGGAGTCTACCTGCCCAAACAAAATCAATGATTATATAAACACAATTACAAAACACTTTCATAGAAATAAAGTCAGATATAAATAATTGGGAAAACATCAGTTGCTCATGAGTAGGCTGAGATAGTATAATAAAAAAAATGACAACTCTACCTAAATTTATTTATTCGTTGCCATACCAATCAAATTAACAAAATTATTTTATAAAGCTGGAAAAATGTTAAAATTCATCTGGAAGAGCAAAAGGTCCAGAATAGCAAGGGAATTAATGAAAATAAATTCTAGGGAAGATGGCCAAGCCCTGCCAGGACTCATATAGTATCATGAAGCGGCAATCATCAAAACCTCTTGGAGTGGAGTAGACAGTGGAATAGGTTAAGTACACAAGACACAGTGGTCAATGACTATAGCAGTCTATTGTTTGATAAACCCAAGGTCCCCAGCTTTTGAGATAAAAAACTTTCTGTCTGTCACAGACTGTTGGAAAAACTGGAAAATAGTGTTGTGGAAATTGGGCATAGACCCATGCCTGACACCATATATAAGAATAAAGTCCAAATGGGTACATGTTCTAGGTATAAAATCTGATACTACAAATAAACAAGGGGAGC
This sequence comes from Potorous gilbertii, assembly GCA_028658325.1. Taxonomy (NCBI): domain Eukaryota; kingdom Metazoa; phylum Chordata; class Mammalia; order Diprotodontia; family Potoroidae; genus Potorous; species Potorous gilbertii. Next base: position 6,386 of record JAQQSK010007237.1, read on the forward strand.
AAGGAACAGTTTATTTGTAAGATTCGTGGAGAATGGAGGAATATATGACCAAAAAAGAGAACAAAATGAAATGCAAAGTGGATATCCTTGATTACATTGCATTAAAATGTTTTTACGCAAAGTCAGTGCAGCCATGATTAGGAGGGAAGCAGAAAACTGGGAAAGCACTTTTACAACTAGCATCAGTAATACAGACTTCATTTCTGAAATGAATAGAGAATTAAGTCAAATTTTCAAAAATACGAGAGGATAAATAGTCAAAGGACATGAAACAAGCAGTTTTCAGGGGAAGGAATTAAAAGTATCTACAGTCAGGGAAAAATACTCTAAATCACTATTGATTATAGAGTTGCAAATCAAAACAACTCTGAGGTACCATACCACACCTGTCATATTGGCTAACATGACAGAATCCAAATATGAAAAATGTTGCAGAAGATATGGGAAATTTGGAATACTAATTCATGGTTGGTGGATCTGTGAGTTGATTCAAACATTCTGGAGAGCAATTTGGAACTACGTCCAAATGGCCATTAAAATGTATATATCCTCTGATCCATCAATATCACTTTTAGGGTTGTATCACAAAGAGATTATAAAAATGGGAAAAGATGTACCAATGTACAAAAATATCTGTAGAAGCTCTGGTGGCCAAGACCTGGAAACTGAAGAGATGTCCATCGTTAGGGGATTGGCTAAAGTAATTGTGGTAAAAGAATAAAGTGGAATACTGTTGTGTTGTAAGAAATGACAAGCAGGCAGACTTCAGAAAAACTTGGAAAGACTTTTATGAACTGATACTGAGTGAAGTGCACAGAGCCAGGAGAACATTGTACCTAGTAACAGTCATCATGTGTTAGGATTGTTTTTGATAGACAGCTTTTCACAGCAATGGGATGACCTAAACTATTTCCAAAAGTCTCATGATGTAAAATTCTGTGCACATCCAAAGAAAGAACTATAAAGTTGGAACACAGAATGAAGCAGACTATTTTCTCCTTTGTTTTGTTTTGTTTTTCTCATGGTTTCTCCCATTTACTTTAATTCTTCTCTGCAACATGATGACACGAGAATGTATCTAATAGGAGTTTATGTGTAGAACCCATTTAAGAATGCATGCCATCTTGGGGAGGGAGGAGAAAATTTTCAGCTTATGGAAGTGATTGTTGATAACTGAAAACAAATAAATAAATTGGTGGGGAGAATTATTAGGACATGGTAGAAAGATATTGGCCTTCTAGTCCGAAAAAAAAGTATTCAAGATTAACTTCTGACATGGTATGTAAATGTCTGGGCAAATCACTTAAGTTTTCAGTGTCCCTCAACAATTATTTAATACTGAATGTTGAAAAGAATGTTCTGACCTTCATTGGTGAAGAAAGCTCCTTACTAGGAAATCTGTATACTGATTATATTGCAGGTCTAACTTTTTAAAAAATTCCCATGGATGTCCATGAATATATCTTGAATTACAAATTCTTAAATATGAGGTGATTTTAGTGGTTATCCAATTACATCTATTACTGGTATAGTGTCCTTTTCACTTGCCTGATTTCCTTTACTGAAATTGGTAACATCAATAGATTTTTGAATATAAATAGCAAAGAATATTTGTTGTATTAACAATTTGAATCCCTATTATATATAATATGTTTATTTTAATCCATATTTTGAATTTATTATGCTGCATTTCTACACTGCCCTTCTAGCCTACATTCCTTTCTGAACTTCTTTATGCTCACTTTTAAGTATTTTTAAAATTTGGTTTCACTGTCATTACCTCCCCTTACTTTCTGGCTTCAAAGCTTTCTCTAACCTCCACTCAAAAAATATATCACCAGCTATGGATCCTATTTTGGGTAATCTAAGTTGAGGCATATGCATGACTTCCTTGAAACCCTTGCAATTTTGAATCTTCATAACTAAGGTTATTCCAAGATTCATAATCATATGACAACACTGAGGGACAATTATTATAAGCAAATTTTTGTACTGTGATTTTAAGAAACTTAGAAATATTTAGAAACGTTGTGATTTCTCCAAAATAATCTGGCCACTCATTTCCTCATACTACATTTTATGTCCAGCTCATGGCTAATTTTCTGTGTCTGTCCTAAATACGTGCACTGATACAATAACTCAAAAACTTGGTTATCAAATTGCATCCATTGTCTAAAGAAGAATATTTTAATCCATTTATTTTTCCTCTGTGGTTTGCTACACTGCTCTTTTCTGAGTAATTATAGATCTCAATTTAGGAGGCTCGGTAATGTTCCACCTTCTGAGGCCATCAGAATATGTCATTTGCAGTTAAAAACATCTTGATAATTCCTCATCTATAAGAAATTGACCTTACCTTTGAAACTTGTACAGGAAATCCTTGGGAGGAAAGTGTCTTTGGCAAGTATATATTATAAGACATAATATTTTGTAAAGCATTTAGCACAGTTTCTGGCATACATTGGACATTTAAAAATGTTTCTTCCCATCTCTTCTTCCTGTGTTCCTCCCCAAGTCTCCGTCTTGTATATCTCATTTGGTGGTGATCATCAAGAACATTTTATACACTTGTTTCTCTTGGGAATTTATAAAGAAATCTTGCAGAATCAACACTTTTTTGCTCTAAAATTGCTATTTTCAATGCATAGATCTCTCATTTTCAATGCAAGAAACTAAGAAATACATAGAATATTTCAGATGTGCAACCTGCAGCATATTTGCAACTATTATATTTCAAGAACAGATATAAATATTCTCAGAAAATATATGGTAGGAAAAGATGAGCTATTCCATTTGACAAAGGACGATAGTGATATATGTAAGGTGTGTGTGTGTGTGTGTGTGTGTGTGTGTGTGTGTGTGCTATATTTTACCCATATATGTTAGGTCTGGAAGGGAGGAATGTGTAGATATTTCTAGACTCTTTCATTCACTTTTCTCCAAAGGACACAGATTCCTTCCAGGATGAAAAGCAAGAATGTAGGGCCAGAGAGAATGGTTACTGAATTAAAATTCTTTCTGTCTTCCTAAATATTGTTAGTATAGTAGAGATTTTTTTTTTGATATTCAAGCTAGGCTCCTTATAGATTAGCCTTGGGAGAGATTGCTCCATGCTGTATATCCAAGGCTATATGTGTTACTTTCCCAGCAAATGCAAATTCCCCAAAGCCTATACATACCAAATAGTAAATAAATTCATTTATCTAAGACTTTAGTAAATCAGAGAAGGTAAGCTGATGAGAATATACCTAACCACACACATTAGGTGAAGTATCCTATGGGAGTAAGATTGTCTCAGCTCAACAGAGAGGCTCAGATTTCACCCAAGAGAAAATTCCTCAAAGTCTCTAGTGACTTAAGCTGGAGATAGGAACATAATCAAGCTGACATGATATGTTAACCCGCTGAATTTTCATGTCCTTTCTCCCTGAAGATTAACTGAAATTCCATGATTCCTCCCTGAAAGTTGAAAGCCATTCTCAGGTTCTCTCTATTCTCAAGTAACTGCCAATTCTACCTTTTATGCAGGTGTGGACAATTAATCAATCAATCTCAACCAATGAGGACAGTCACATGCAAATGGACTTTGGACTTCAGGATATATACTGACAATCAGAAAGCAAGGGGAGGGCAAACTAGAGAAGGGTTAATTACTGCTGACATTTTTTCTAACATGTTTGAGCCCATATGCAAGTATGTGTTTGTGTATATATATGTATCCATGTACATATATGTACACATACTTTTACAATGAAGGTTCATATATACATTGTGCATGTGTGTGTCCATGTGTACTACATTTTTCAATATTTAAAATAAATAAAAGAAAGTCATAACTCTAGGTTAAAAAATGTGGCTAGAAGTAGCTAGTCTACAGACTTTAGTTTGTGGTTCCATGGTAGAGAAATACTCCTAGTTTGGGGGGGAGATACTTAAGAATATCTTTGGGAAAATGTGGACTTAGACAAGAATTGCATAAGATGAGAAGTTGAGGATAATCTTACCTATATCAGTGATATCAAACTCAAATAGAAAAGGGACCACCACATCCTACATGTACACCAATCCCTGCTGGTTACATAATGACCTAGTTTTAAAATGTATTTTTCTATGCTTTTATGTTAAATATTGCCAACTTATATTTAAATCTACCTTGGAGTTTTACTGGTCACATCTGTCATATTTGACAGTTCTGATCTGCCCAATTAAAAGAAATATTCACACATTATTAAGATTACAAATACAATAATTATTGAAGCATGTGGATCTTTGTATAACTTGTTGACAAATAGAAAGTGACAAGTGCAAATTGAAAGAATATGGAATGGATTTGTTATTGCCTTGGTATAAGAAAAAACTCTCAAAATGGAAGCTCCCTCTACCAATACTGATTGGAACCTTCAATGTATCATCTTAAAAAGTTTCCATATGTCAAAACACTAAATGACTTGTCCAAGGTCAGAGAGTCATAGTATGACTTGAACTTGACTTTTTTCCTGTTTCGGAGATCAGTTCTCTCTTTATTTCTATTCTCTGTCTGCAAGTTGAAGATGATAAGAAAATCAGTTTGATAGATATTGGTAACACTGAACAGTAAATAATCCCATGTATTTCTTAGGTAGGCTTTTTAGAATATAAAACTGAAACTTGCTTGTATTTGGTTAAGTACTCCACTTAGTTTTCTCTCAATTCACGTTGACAAAAATGTCATTCAATGTATTAGGTAAAGAAAACTAAAGAAATCATAAGCTCATCATTCAACAATTGCAAGTGAACCAACAATTAAGCAGCACCTTGTGACCACACATTATTCTTCCACTGGGCTAGTCCTGGCCATCTCTTGGAAAAATAAACAACTTTCTAGTTTAACGAGCATTTAATAAGCATATAAAATATAACAATTTTTTGGTTAAATGCCAGAATTTTTTTAAAATCACTTAAACAAAAATAGATCCTTACCTCACGGAGCCTATTTCCTGTTGGAACTTATAACCATTCTAGGAATAGGAGAATAAAAGCACACTTTCGTTACATAAAACTTTAAAGTATTGTTCTCTGCTTCTATGGTACAATCTTCACTTGATTTTCATAGTTTATGAATGATATCATCACCTAAAACTGCTGAAGGACAGCACAGAATAGGTGATTAATAAACCACTACATAAATAAAGGATGTCCCAAAAGTCTTAGAGAAGTTTTAAGTTATTAAAGTGTAAAACTGCACTTAGACTTTACTTCTGTGGGGAGAGGGGTATGGCAACCCATGAAACAAAAACATTTTATAAGATTCTCTAGAGAGAAGCAGATCCAATACCAGGACATGATTAAAAGATTTGGTGACTTGAGTCTCCTAATATTTTTATTTTTTCCCCAGTCCCATTTTGTGAAGTATTTAAAGCTGGCAGCCATTCTCTCCCTTCTCATTTTCTCCTTTCCCTTTCTCTCTCCCAATTTTTCACAAAACTGCTAAGCTACACAGCAGGTGGTTTATGTAGGCTCAAGATCTTGCAAAAGAGCAGTTATCACATTTTTCAACAGCTCAGGTAGCAGGAATTGCTTTTGTCACACTGACTTTTTTGAAGCATACATTTTTTTTACCAACTGTAAATGGAACTTGAATGCCAGGGAGTTTAAATTCATCTTTAAGTTCTGAATCTGTTTTGTTCAAGTGAGTTATAAACATGCAAAAATACTTTTCTGTATAGCCCAGGGATGCCCAAATGTATGTAGACCCCAGCCAAAGAAAAAGACTGCAAAGTGTGGAGAAATATCATAACCTCGAGTGTCATTACTTTCTATTACATTAGTCACATGTGGTAAAGTAACCCTATATTTTCCTGTTTCTCTTCACCACATTCAAATATGAGTCACTTTTTAAAAAAGTGATTAATTTCTCCAAAGCTGTTTTGTAATAATACTGTTTTAAAAATGAGCTTTCTTAGTCAGTTGCCTACTTTAACTTTTCAGTGTAAGTATTCTTGGTAACTGCCTACTTAGTCATATCACCATAGATAGAAAACTTGAAGAGATCTTAGACAAGATCTGAAGCACTGAAAAAACCCACCATTTTATGGATAGCATATTAAAGACTAGATTAACGAAGTGACTTTTCCAAAGACACATTAAAGAGGGGGAGATAAGATGGCAGAGAAAAGGCATCTGAGTTCTTAAAAATGTCCTCCAAACAACTTTAAATGACCCTTCACTGAATTCTGGAGTACAGAACCCACAAAAGGACAGGGCAAAAAAGTTTCAAAGTTCTATATAACCTAGAAGATTGGCAGAAAGGATTTGTAAAAGTGATGTGAGAGTAGAATGGAGATTTTTCCAGCATAGGCCAAGCCATAGCAAACTAGTACCTGGTCTTGAGGTGACTGAATCAATAGAAATAGCAGCAGCAGATATCAGAGCTCTCAGTCCATGGACAGAGTGTCAGAAAGTGAAGAGATTATAGGGATCCCTTTGTTAGCACTGGGTACATAATTCTGCTGCATTGGCACCATGAAGATTTAGACAAATTTAAGGCAAAGTCTGGAGTAGTATTTTCAGGAAAAGGAGGAAGACTAGCATACTATGACTTATAGCCACTGAGGAGCAAGGACCCTGGTCACTATTTCAAAGTGGAAAGGAGTCCTTATCTTATCCACATCAGAGCACAGGCCAGGAGAACAATATCCACATGTCTCCTCAGGTTGTACCAGCTTTGAAGAACTAGCAGACATTCGGAACTAGCTTTGAGAGCAGCAGCAAGAAAGGCCTGAAATTTGGAAAAGTACTCCTTCCACCCCAGGAGTAGAGCCTCTCTTTAACATAAAATTTAAAGTCAAGAAACAGTTTAGAAAAAGTGAGTATAATGAAAACAAGTACAAGACACTTTTTGCACAAATAAAGTCAGATTTAAGTGAGTGGAAAAACTTCAGTTGTTCATGGGTACGCCGAGCTAATATAATAAAAATGACAATTCTACCTAAATTAATTTACTTATTTAGTGCCATACCAATTAAACTATCAGATAATTATTTTCTAGAGCTGGATAAAATAATATCAAAATTCATTTGGAGAAACAAAAGGTCCAGAATATCAAAGGGACTAATGTAAAGAAATGCTTGGGAAGGTAGCCTAGCGCTACCAGACCTCAAATTGTATTATAAAGCAGCAATTATCAAACCCACTTGATATTGGCTAAGAAACAGAGGGGTGGACAAATGGAAGAGACTTGGCACCCAAGACACAATAGGCAAGGAATATAGCAACCTTCTGTTTGATAAACCTAAAGACCCCAGCTTCTGGGATAAGAACTCATTGTTCGACAAAAATTGCTGGGAAAACTGGTTAACTGTGTGGTGGAAATTAGGCATAGACCCATGCCTGACACCATACACAAAAATAAAGTCCAGATGGGTACATGATTTAGGTATAAAGATTGATACCATGAATAAACTGGAGAAGCAAGGAATAGTGTATCAGATTTATGGAGAAGGGAAGAATTTTTTTTAAAGACATGATAGAAAGCATTATGAAATGAAAGATGGATAATTTTGATTACTCTAAACTGAAAAGTTTTTGCACAACCAAACTCAATGCATCCAAAATTCGGAGGGATGTAGTAAATTGCGAAAGAATTTTTATGGCTAATCTCAAGGATAAAGGCCTCATTTCTAGAATATATAGAGAACTGACTCAA
>JAQQSK010007238.1:0-14069 GCA_028658325.1 Potorous gilbertii
TGGGTAATAATTAGGAAATGTAATGGAATTTTTCTTTTGAAGTATCTTCAATCCCTGTACTTTTATGAAAATATTTATTTACATTTTAGATTCACAAAGTAGACATACATAAGGGGAAATATTTTTTTTAATAATAGGAGCTTGTAATAGATATTCATACTGTGGCATGACATTTCTGCTATGACACACACATCATTTTGAACAAAGAGTAATCATGTAGATCACCATGAAGGAGAAAGATGCTACTTTAGTTAACGTACTATGTACATATTTTTAGAAGGTTATTTGACAAACATATTAAAGGATCTTCTTTCTTTGTTTCATTTGTCATTGTCGAAAACTCAGATTATGTATTCCATTTAAAACTAATTATGAACACTTCCTTTAAACTATTTCCAATTTAAGTCCCAGGAGGTTACAAATTACTGTCAAAGAATTATACCAATAAAATTGATCAATTAATTTCCCTAAACCATGCATTCTGCTAAAATGTGGTAGAGGGGGTTTTACTTCTTTGTTGTTTTGGCATGCATCAAATCATATTATACAGAACTGTTTATATTTGGCAAAGGAAATAATGTATTACAACCATAACCTCCAACCATTAGAGTTGCATATCTGGAGGAAAACAATCTATTTTTTAGGAGGAAAAAAGAAATTATTTTTGTCAATGTGAGGTTTCAAAATCTTCCCTGCTTTCCTTCTCCAGCTTTGTCTTTTCACTTTAACTCAGTTCTCAGTACCGACTCACATGCAAGTAGTAAAGGTAAATCTTGCCAGCAACCCAAATCCTCAGTTAATTTCCCTTTTCATCAGCACATCTATTTCTACAGTTATTGACTTAATGGGAACTAAAAGAAGAAGGCTTTTCAAAAAAGCAAATATCTTCCCGATATGCAAGCTACAACAGAAGAATAGATTATGAGTTTATCAGGCAGTGGAGGAAAGTTTTAGAAACTGTACATTGACCATATCAAAAGATACTTGTGGAAACTAAGGCAAAATTGTTAGAGATGAGGAGAAAGCTTCATAGGATGAGCAGTGAAGATCTCTTCACATCTTTGGTTTTCCATTCTTAATAATACTGTTGAACTTTCTCCTTCCTCACTCTTACCTCCTGGTTTCCTTGATTTCATTCAATTCTCAACTAAATCGCAATTTCTGCAAGAAGTCCTTCCCAAGCTTCCTTAATCTTAGTGATTCCCTCTGATATTAACCCCATTTAACTTTCCATGTATCTTATACATGCTGAGATGTTCACAGGTTGTTTCCCTGCTTAGTCAATGAGATTCTGAAAAGTAAATTCGGGTTTAGTTTTTGTTTTGTTTTGTCATGCTTTGTATCCCTAGTGCTTAGCATAATGTCTGCCACAGAGTAGGCACTTAATAAATGCTTTTGACTGATTAGCTATGTAGATGGATATATAGGTACTTTATTATTCAAATTTGTTTTTCAATTATGTCCAACTCTTTCTTACCCCATTTGAGATTTTCTTGGCAAAGATACTGAAATGCTTTCCCATTTCCTTCTCCAGCTCTCTATACATATAAGGACTTAGATAAATAGAGCTCATTGACTTGCCTAGGGTCACAAAGCTATTTATTAAGTGTCTGAGGTCAGATTTTAACTTAGGAAGATGACTTCCTGACTTCAGGTTTGTACTTTATCCATTATGCCATCTAGCTGCCCTGTATTTAGATATACTTGCATTTGTCATAGTAATTCCATGGACATTTGAGATACTCTTTTTTGAAAACTGAAAATTTTCTTTCTGCATAACATTAAGGAAACAATTAGGAAACACTATTCTGAATCTGATTTTGGTCAATAGAAAGAAACATTTGATAAAGTAGAAATATTGGGAAACTTGGGAAGAAATTACTAAATTATCAAAATAAAAATCAAGAGAGATAAACAGAGTGAGTGCCAAGTATTGCTGACTGCATACTCTAGACTTTGAAAAAGTAGAGCTCAAGGCCTTCACATAAAGGAGTATTATCCAATGAGAAAGCCACAGGAACAAAGGAGGCACTCTCATACAAAATTATTATGAGAGAAACAAAATTATTCTAATGAACAAGGAAAGTTATTGTCCATCTTTTATTGAAGAAAGATGCATTGACAATGAAAGTAAGGAGTGTTGCCATCATCCTAATGAATATATAAGATTGGCATGGCACTCTTACTCTAGTGTAAGGAATGCTAAAATCCAGAATAAACTGAGGTTTCAGATATTGGGAAAAATGGAAATTTTTTTAGGTACCATAGGGGAGAGGAAATCTCTCTTAAGGACGAATGGGACCAGTGCTTGACCTAGTGAAACTCTAATAGTGATTAAGAGAAAGCAGAACAACAGAGCTTTAAAATATCTTTTAAAGTACATTTTAAATATCTTTCTCTTATTGAGAAACATAGACCAGAAATACTCATGTTTTACAGAACTGAGCCAGGCATCATTAGACTGAGACCAAAGGTACCATTGAGCTCTGCCAATCTTTGTTCTTTATGTTTTCTTAGACATAGCCCTCAGTTTATTTTTTGGGGATTGTCTGCTTCATCAACAGAAAATAGTGCTTCAAAGGTATCCATGCCTCAGTTTCCTGAGGAACAATATTTTTGTACTAGTTTAAATGGTCTTACCCATGAGGTGGGGGGGGGATTAAAAATGAGAAGAAGAGTAACAAAAGTTAAAAATATGAATTAGATGTGGAAAAAGTAAATTTAATATAAAATAAAAAGGAATACCAAGCAGGTTTTTAACCATAGAGTCAACATCAAATGAAATTATTGTATGTGTCTGAATATTTGCAACAGGGCTGTTCACTAGCTAATTTTATCCCCCACCCTCACCTAGTACATTCTTTTAAACATCAAGTGAACTCTTTCTTTTGTTATGGCTTCTCTCTCTATGGATCATTCTATTCCTCTCCAATGTAACTTCCATAGCTGTTTCTAGAGCTTAAACACCATTGTTCTGCTGTGCAGTACACCAACTGCCTTTTTAGATTTCTAAAGGCACTGTGGTTATAGGGAGACAACATAGGTGAAGAACAACTCAATAACAGAAACAGCCCTTCCTCAAAGTCCTTGTGTCCATGTGTTGGATAGGTAGGTAGAAATCAATCCTCCTACTTGCACTTTGGAACTCAGAGAGTTGTCCTCAGAAAGGCTGGAAGAAAATAGATTGATAAGATGGGATTTCCTTTTAATATATCTGCAGAGTTCCAACTCAGCAGCCAGTAATTAAATCATCATGGTCAACATGAAGGACCTCTTCATCATTTATTCCCACAGGAGTGATACACTTAATGGGGAAATAAAATCCATATTATGTAAGAACATCTTAAAACTAGTTCTTAGATGCTTTCAATGAGCTCAAATTTCCATGCCCAGACAAATTATGTTTCAAAATAGGAAGAAAATGTTCAAATATATATGAATTACTATCTTTAAAAATGCAGAGAATAAGAGAAGTTTCACGAAACTAGACACACCAGCGTGATACTGTTTTTCCCGTGATAGCACAAAAGTAAATTGTTCAGACTACTAGACAATGAACTTGACTTCAAGTCCTGGTGAAGTTTTTGAACGTGATATAAATTAATGAATTGGGAATACATGTAGAGGGAAGCAGTGATACTTATTGGATAGTGTGAGTTCAGTAAGATCAAATCATTCCAGTCTATTCTCATTTCCTTATCTGCTATAGTTACTACATTATCTCATCAAAGATTTGAAAAATATAAGGTATATGTTGATTTTAACAAGTCATATGCCAAATTATCTCATCATGTATTTGTGGACAAAAAGAAGAAAAAGAGGGTGAATGCACTAGTAGATAGATTTATAACTATTTAAAATACTAGACACAAAGAGCAGTCTTGTTGAATGAGTGGAGCACACTTTTGAGGAAAATAGTCTAGCAGAAGATCTGCCTTTGTACCTGTTCAGATCGATATTTTTGAATGATTTGAATAAAGTCTTGATGCTCTGAGACATACATTGCTGCATTTTTTTTCATGTCCTACCTTATGCTTCCCCTCTGCACTAGAGTCAACTGATAATGAAGTGTGCATTGATTTCAATAGGAAAGTCTTTCAGGAGTTTTCATAGACTTTCTCTATTTCCTCATCCTCTGAAATAGAAGGTGCCAGTGAAATTACAATCATTTGTTGGTCAATCAATTAAAATGCATTAACCATCATGTGTCAGGCATTATAAGAAAGATAAAAACACAATCCCTGCTCTTAGGGAGCTTGCCTTTTTAAAGAAGGATTAGTAACTTGAAAGGCTAAATAATCTATTGCTAGCTCCACATTCAAGATCTTTTTTTAATCATAAGAAATATTTGTTCTACTGGCATCACCTTCAAGAACTCATGGTTACATACTTCTAGCTCGGTATCCAAAAGAGATCATAAAAATGGGAAAAGGACCTGCATGTACAAAAATATTTATAGAAGCTATTTTTGAGGTGGCAAAGAAGTGGAAGTTAAAGGGATGTCCATCAGTTGGGGAATGGCTGAATAAGCTGTGGCATATAAATGTAATGGAATATTATTGTGCTATAAGAAGTGATGAGCAAGCAGACTTTAGAAAAAGCTGGTCTTATGTGAACTGTTGCTGAGTGAAATAAGGAGAACACTGTATACAGTAACAACATCACGCATTGCATAAGGACTGACTTTGATAGACTTAGCTCTTCTCAACAATGCAAGGATTAAGACAACCCTATGATGGAAAATGCTATCCATATCCAGAGAAGGAACTTTGGATTCTGAATGTGAATGGAAACATACTACTTTCTCTCCTTTTCTTTTGTTGTTTTGTTTCATTTCTTCTTTCTCATGATTCCTTACATTACTTCTAATTCTTTGTAATTTCATGACTAATATGAAATATGTTTAATATGACTACATAAATAGAACCTGGAGCAGATTGCACGCTGTCTTGGTGTGGGGTATAGGAGAGGAAGAAAATTTGAAACTCAAAATAGTAAGGAAATGAATGTTGAAAACTAACAATAAATAAATTAGACTTTTTAGAAAAGAAATCATGGTTATAGAAATATTGTATGATGGTCAGTTGTGAATGATTTAGCTATTCTCATCAATACAATGGTCCAAGACAACTCTGCGGGACTTATGAGAAAAAAAAATGTTATCCATCCCAAGAGAAAGATTACACATAATATAACATATTAATAGAGGCTAATTTACTTGGGTAATGGGATGATAGAGTATAATTAACTCTAAGCCAACAGCAGAGCTCTGTGTGAATGTTTGAAATCTTAGTTTTAATGAGGGATTTGGAATGGAAAACAAAACAAAGCAAAACAAAACCCAATAACTCAGCTGATTGTTGTAGCAGAAGGTTCTAAATACCATTAAATAGCATGAGAAATATAAAATAGGAAATAGGAGTGATATCCTGTAGCCAGATCAATAGATATTTTAATCTTTCAACTATTCTTTAATAAGCATTCCCTCTAAAAGCAATATTAAATTCCATCTTCAACTTCTTATTCTGTGTAATTGTATTCTTACAATGATTCTTTAATCTTACTAAAATAGAACCAAAGAGGAATTTCCTCAATATTTTTCCTTGACATGACTCCACATTTTATGTGAAAGATGCTATAAAAAAGAGATGCCAAAGAAAATATATTATCTTTCTTGATTTGCTTTGAGTATAGGCTTAGCTGCTTATATGCTATATGACTTTTGCTATATTACTAAACCTTTCAGTTTCAGTTTCAGCAATTGTGAGAAAGGGGGAATGAATATTTTTTTCTTAAAAACGGAAAATTTCAGAGTAAAAATTGACTCATTTGGTCATCCAGGCTAATGTATACTTGAAAAAGTTTTCCTTCTACAACATATCTAACCTCACTGCCTTTGCTCACATCTTCCAATGATAAGGAATCCATTAAATGAAAACAAACAGAAAAAAACCATCAACAACAAAAATAGATAACAGCAAAATCACCACTGCTAGTGCTTATGACAGGAAGCACTAGTCTTCCAGGTTCTGGGTGGGGGGAAATGGGGAGGTTGAAAGGAAAATTTATCCAAGTTCCATGTGATTTCTAACTTTAAAAAATGGATAACAGAACAAAACAATCTGCAGGTAAGAATAAGGGGAGTTAGGAGCTTTCCATATTTATTTTAATGAAGAGGTTGAGGAAGTTTTTGAATGTTTTCATAATCAGAAATTGATGCTTAAACTCAGATAAATGGTATCATGCATAGATTTTTTTCTTGGGAATTAACACTTGAAGTAGCTTTTAGTTGTGGCTTTCCTACTAAGTAGATATGTGACCCCACCAAGCTGCTGATTTTTTTCTTCATCGTCTTCAGTCCTCTGAAGGAAAGTTTGAATGTTTGGCAGTCTAGCTACCAAAAGAGTCTCCATGTCAGGTATCTTATCTTGTTTGTCTGTCTTCAGAATCTTCCTAAGAGAATTAAAATGGAAATGATTCAGCTTCCTGGCATTACATTTATTATTTATTTATTTAATATGTTTCAAATGTCCTATTTATTCCATCCTTCTGTTTATGGCCATGATACTTACTAGCTGTATAATTTTAGGAAAGTCATTTCTTAACTTACTCCAAACTCCAGTCTTATTTTTTGATCTCAAATGTCAGTTTTCTTAATCTATCCTCCACCCCACAAAACAGGAACATTGAACTTAATGATCTCTAACTGCAACTTAAAGAAAAAAAGAAATTAAATTTGTTGTTCAGTTGTTTTTGATGTCTAACTCTTTGTCACTCTATTTGTGGTTTTCTTGGCGGACATTTGAGTGGTTTGCCATTTCCTTCTCCAGCTCATTTTACAAATGGGAAAAGTGAATAAAAGTTAAGTGACTTGCCCAGGACTGTGTACATAGGAAGGGTCTGAGACCAGATTTAACTCAGCTCCTCCTATCTTCTACACCACTTAGCTTGCCTGTGGACAAGCAGTAAGTGTTATAACTAAGAATGAAAAGAAAATATTTTCTCCTGAATTCATGTCTATAATTCATTCCATTATTACCTATTTCCTCTTCTCAACCATTATACTATTTAATGACAGGTGTTTGGGCTTTGATGAGTATGTGACATACAGAGTAACAGAGGATAATAGACAACCTTTTCATCATGCTACTTTAAAGCTTAGGTTTAGACACAAGCAGCATATAACATTCCCATATCAATGCTAAAACACATAAAAATGCAATTACAAATATGTAACAAAATAAATAAAAATACAATACAACAGAGATAATGTATATATGTAGTTTTCTACATCAATATATCACCCACAAAGATCCTTCTGTATAGTTATGTTGCATTGTTTCTATTTGAGCTTGACACCACTGGTCAAAATTGTATTATTCTATAGGGAGCCATGTTAAGGCATCAAAATAAGTAGCATTAGTTGCAACACTCTTTTTTTTTTAAATTATAACTACCTTCATCAACATTCTTGGGAAGAAAAGCATATGGATATGAAAAAGATTTGGTTTCTTTTGTTTTATATTTGTGTGTGCTTGTAGCATGAATAATGAGTAATATCATTTTTAATAATCTAAGTTATTTGCTGTTGAAAGTCAACCCTAGGGGCAGAGCCAAGATGGCAGAGTGACAGCAGCTACTCACCTATTTAGGAAAACTCATTCAGATACCTCTAAAAAAGAGAATCTGAACTTATTTTGGAGGGGCAGAATGCAATAAGAGACAGACAGTGTCAGATTAACAGCCCAGAACAGACTAGAACATCCATGGGAAGGGTTTGTTCCCTAGGACTGTATAAGCACACAGCACACAGAGTACAGGTCTCCACCACATTTGGGTTGAGCAGAAAGCCCTGGGTGGTCTGAAGCAGCAATTGCCCTACAGAATCTCAGGCATAACAGCCCAGGGCAGGACAGACCAAGAGAATGAAAGCCATGGAGCCCCAGGTATCTGTAGCAGCTGCTCCTGAGACTATCAGCCCACAGATTAAGTGTCTGTAAGTCACCCACAGGAACTTCCAAGAGCCAAGACAGTGGAGTGATGGGTAAATAATCTCCCCCTCCCCTTGTTGGTATTGAAAGACCCACAAAATATACCCATAGAAAAATCCTGGAACAGTGGAATCAGCAGAAGGGGCAAACAGCCTCATAGTGCATGAGGTTAGAAAAATCTCTGAGGAGGGTTCCTCTTGCTGTGGTGGAAGGAGACAAGTGAAGGAACAGAGCTATCCCAGAAAGCCCCACCTCAACAAACTGGGAGGGAATCTGGAGGCCCAGGGGGTTGGAACCCGCAACTACCAACACCAGTACACCAGGTGTGCCTCAGCACCCCAAGGGAATAAGGAAGACACTAGTGTAGACAGGTAACTACTGAGTTGCCTATGTTCTAGTTCAGCAGAGGAGACTTGCTGTAGCCAGACCACCCCTACCCCATCTTTAACACCACTAGCTCCAAGACAACCCTGGGGAAAAGAAGAAAGACTTCACATGACTCTGCTTTCTCACAACAGCCAGGTCAGCACTAGGCAAGATGCAACATTTTAGCTTTTAGCTGAAAGAGTCAGAGGCCACAACACACAAAGTCTCAAGTTCAAAGCACAAGAAAGGCTGGACACATTCACTTGTGTCCTAGAAGCAGAGATCTACTTTAAAAGCCAGTAAAAGGGTGATCATCATCATCATGAATAAGAAGCAAAGCAGAAAATAAAAGACTATAGAATCTTTCTATGGGGACCAGGACCAAAACAGAAATATCAAAGAGGTCAGCTTTGAGACTGTACTCCCACCTAAAACTTCAGAAGGGAATATGAACTGGTCACAAGCACAAAGAGCACTCCTAGAAGAACTGAAGAAGGATTTTAAAACCCAAATTAGAGAAATAGAAGAAAAATTAGCCAATGATTCTAAAAAATATGAAGAAAACCATTCACTGAAAAGAATAACTGCCTGAAAAGGAGATGCAAAAGTTAAATGAGGAAAACAATTTGATAAAAATTAGAATTGGTCAAATAGAAGCTCATGACTCTATGCGGCATCAAGAATCATTCAAAGAGAATCTAAAGAATGAAAATATAGAAGAAAAAGTAAAATATCTAATTGGAAAAACAACTGATCTGGAAAATAGATCCAGGAGAGAAAATCTAAGAATTATTGGTGTACGAAAAAGCCATGATGAAAAAAAGAGGCTGGACAATATCCTCCCAGATATCATCTAGTAAATCTTCCCAGAAGTCTTAGGTAGAGAGGGTGAAATATTTGTCGAAAGAATCCACTGTTCACCTCCTGAAAGTGATCCCAAACTAAAAACACCAAGGAATATCATTGCCAAATTCCAGAACTATCAAGTGAAAGAGAAAATACTCCAGGCAGCCAGAAAAAAAACCATTCAAATATCAAGGAATCAGGCTAAAACCAGAACTTTCAACTTCTACATTAAAAGACTGAAGGAATTGTTATATGACATTTCATAAGGCAAAGGAGATGGAACTACAACCAAGGATGAATTACCCAGAAAAGTTCAGCATATTTCAGGCAAGCAAATGAACATTCAATGATATAAGGGATTTCCAGACCCTCTTGATGAAAAGGACAGAGCTCAGTAGAAAAATTCCATCTTCAAACACAAGTCTCAACAAAGACATAGAAAGGTAAACAGAGGAAAAGAAACTTGTTATTTAATATGGACATATTGTTGACATTTCTATAAGGGAAGATGAAACTTGTTAATCTTGAGAATTATGTATTTGTCATGATGTACAAAAAGGATATACACAGATAGAAGGAGTGAGTATAAAGTAAATGATGTGATGACAAAAATGTGACTTAAGGGGATAAAGGGATAGTAACAAGAGGTGTGAAAAGGTGGAGGCAGAAAAATTATAAATTACATCACAGGAAGAGGCACAAAATAATATTACCTTAGAGGGAAAGAGGAGGTGGCCATGAGAATTATTTGATATGTACTTTAATCTAATTTGGTTTATCTGATTTGATTCAAGGAGAACAATAAACTCAGATAACTACATAAATCCAATTAGCTCTATATTCCATAGGAGGGGAAGGGGAAAAGAAAATGGAGGGGAGAGTAAGGGAGGGAAGAACTAGTAAGGGAAAAGGGGAGTAAAAGGGAGGGGCTGAAAGAAGGAAGGGAAGACTGAGGGAGGTGGTGGTCAAAAAGTAAAACTATATTGTGGAGGGGAAGGGAGAAGAGAGAACTAACAGCACAAATGGGGAGAAAGAGGATGGAGGGAAAGACACAGATAGTAATCATAACTGTGAATGTGAATGGGATGAATTCTCTCATAAAATGGAAATGGAAAGTAGATTAGATTAAAAATCATAATTCAACAGTAAGTTATTTACAAGAAAAACATTTGAAACAGGGGACATGCACAGGGTAAAAGTCAAAGGTTGGAGCAGGATATATTATGCTTCAGCTGATGTAAAAAAAGCAATGATAACAATCCTAATCCCATACAAAGCAAAAGTAGAAACAAAGTGAAAAGAAGGAAACTATAGCCTGCTAAAAAGCGCCATAGACAACAAAGCAATTTCATTACGAAACATATATGCTCCAAGTGATATAGCATCCAGATCCTTAGAGAAGAAATTAAGGGACTCACAGTATGAATTAGCAAAACTATATCAGTAGGGGACCTCAACCTCCTCTTCTCTGAACTTGATCAATGCAACCCCAAAATAAACAGGAAAGAAGTTCAGGAGGTGAATAAATTTCTTTATTAATTAGATATGATAGATCTCTCAGGACAATTGAATGAGGATAGAAAGGATTATGTTTTTCTCTGCGGTGCATAACACATATACGAAAATTGACCAGATACTAGGGCATAAATTCCTCACAGTTCGGTGCAGAAAGGCAGACATAATCAAAGTATCCTTCTCAGATCATAATGCAATAAAAATTATATGTAATCAAAGGCTACCAAAATATAAACCAAAAAATAATTGGAAACTAAACAATTTGATCCTAAATAATTAGTGGGTTAGGGGCAGAGCCAAGATGGTGGAGTGAGAGCAACAACTCACCTCAGATCTTGGACAAACTCCTTCGGATACCTCTGAAAGGAAAATCTGACCAAATTTTGGAGGTGCAGAATCCAGTGGGAGACAGACTGTGGAGGAGTTGGAGCCCAGGAGAGACTGGAAGGTCCACGGGAAGGATGTGTTCCATGGGGGTGAGCCCACAGTGCACAGTGCAGTGCATCCAGTGGTGCAGAGTGGAAGGGCTGCATAAAACCTGAGACAGCAGCAGGCAGGGCCAGAGGAGCTGCAGTCAAGGATGGGAGACCAGCAGAGCCCAATAAGTGGTGACCACTGAGTGCCACATATCAGTGCAGCAACTTCTGAGACTTTCAGCCCACAGATTAAACACTGGTAAGTCACTTACTTGAACTTCTAGGAGCTAGAATGGCAGAATGATCAGGAAATGCTCTCTCCTCCTCCCTTGATGATCTTGAAAGAACCACAAAATATTTCCCCGGAAAAATCCTGGATCTAGTAGTGACAGCAGAGAGGGAAATTAGTCTCATAATACCTGAGGCTAAGAAAATAGCTAAGGGGTATTCCTCCTACTGTGGTGGAGGCAAACCAGAAGGACAGAGGACCCAAGGCTAAGGAAACTTGCACTAGGATCCAGGCAAGCCTCAGCACCAGGACAGGAGCCCCAGGAGGAGTGGGATCTCACACTACTGTGTAGGCCTGCCTCACACTCCAGGGAAACGGGAAGGAAATAAGGCAGCTGGGATCACCATCCCCTGATCTTTCCTTTGCCTCAGTTCAGCTGAGGAGATCTCTCTTGACCAGACCAACCATCCCCCATGCTTAACAAGCTAACTCTAGGGCTGATGCAGGAAACACAAAACAACAACCTTCCCTTAGCTTTTTTCACACTTTGGCTCAACACCAAGTTCTGCAGCTTCTAACGGAAAGAATCAGAAGCCACAACATACAGTCATCATCATGAACAAGAAAAGACAAAGTAAGTGGGAAAAAACATAGAATATTTCTATGGGGATAAAGACCAAAACACCAGTAGCAAAGAGGTCAGTACTGAGACTGTATTTCCATCTGAAACTTCAGAAGGGGCTATGAACTGCTTGCATGCACAAACAGCTCTCCTGGAACAGCTGAAGAAGGAAATAGAAGATAAAATGGCCAATTAATTTAAAATTTGATAAAGGAATTCACTGAGAACATCTCTTTGAAAAGGAAAATTGAACAAATGGAAAAGGAAGTACAAAAATCAACTGGAGAAAATAACTTCCTAAAAGGAACAGTTGGTCAAAGAGAAAAGAAACCACAAAAACTAACTGGGAAAACTGGACAAATGGAAAAAAGAAGTATAAAAATTAACTGGAGAAAATAACTCCTTGAAAGGAAAAATTGGACATATGGAAAAGGAGATACAAAAGTTAACTGAAGAAAACAATTTGATAAAGATTAGAACTGGCCAAGTAGAAACTAATGACTCAATGAGAGAGCAAGAATCAATCATACAAAACCTATAGAATGAAAAGATAGAAGAAAATGTAAAATATCTAACTTGAAAAACAATTACCCTGGAAAATAGATCCAGGAGAGAAAATTTAAGAATTATTGGCCTTCCAGAAAGTCACTGATGAAAAAAGAGTCTGGACAATATCTTCCAGAAAATCATCAAGCAAAACTGCCCAGAAGTACTAGATCCAGAGGGCAAAATAGTCATTGAAAGAATCCCTACCCCATCTCATAAAAAGAAATTGAACAAGCCATCAGTGAACTCCCTAGGAAAAATATCTCCAAGGCCAGATGGAGTTATATTTGAATTCTATCAAACATTTAAAGAACAGTTAATTCCAATGCTATGTAGACTATTTTTGAAAACTGAGAAAGAAAGAGTCCTCCCAAATTCTTTTTATGTTAGAAATATGGTTTGATACCTAAACCAGGAAGAGACAAAACAGAGAAAAAAAATTATATGCCAACTTCTCTAATGAATATAGATTATAAAATTTTAAATAAGATTTCACCAAAACGAATACAGCAACTTATTATGAGACTAATGCATTATAATCATGTAGGATTCATACCAAGAATGCAGGACTAATTCAATATTAGGAAAACTATTAGCATTATCGATCATAACAACAACAAAACTAACAAAAACCACATGATTATCTCAACAGATGAAGTAAAAGCTTTCGACAAAATACAACCCTCATTCCTATTTAAACACTGGAGAACATAGGAATAAAGAGAACTTCCCATAAAATAATAAGCTGTATCTACCTAAAACTTCAGCAAGCATTATATGCAATGGAGATTATATGTATTTTCAATAAGATCAGGGTGAAACAAGGATGTCCACTATCACCACTATTATTCAATTTAGTACTAGAAATGTTAGCTGTAGCAATTAGGCAAGATAAATACATTGAAGGAATAAGAATAGACAAAGAAGACACTAAATTAGCAACCTTTGAAAATGTGATGGTATATTTAGAGAATCCCAGAGAATCAAGTAACTACTAATTGAATTAATAAACAACTTTGCAAAATGGCAGGTTGCAAAATAAACCCACACAAATCTTCTGCATTCCTATATATTAATAACAAAGTCCAACAGCAAGAGATAGAAAGAGAAATCTCATTTACTGCTAGGGTAGAAACTATAAAATATTTGGCAGTTTATCTGCCAAAACAAACCCGGGGACTCTATGTTCACAATTACAAGACACTTTTTGCACAAATAAAGTCATATCTAAGTAAGTGGAAGAGCATCAGTTACTCATGGGTAGGCAGAGTCAATATAATAAAAAAATGACAATTCTATATAAATTAATTTACTTAATTAGTGTCATGCTAATTAAACTATCAGATAATTATCTTTTAGAGCTGGATAAAATAATATCAAAATTCACCTGGAAGAACAAAAGGTCCAGAGTATCAAAGGGATTAATGAAAAGAAATGCTAGGGAAGGTAGCCTAGCGCTACCTGATCTCAAATTGTATTATAAAGCAGCAATTATCAAAACATTTAATACTGGCTAAGAAACAGAAGGGTAGACATGT
>JAQQSK010007239.1:0-14068 GCA_028658325.1 Potorous gilbertii
ATGTGAAATATCTCATTGGAAAAACAACTGACCTGGAAAATAGATCCAGGAGAGACAATTTAAAAATTAAGGGACTACCTGAAAGCCATGATCAAAAAAAGAGCCTAGACATCATCCTTCATGAAATTATCAAGGAAAATTGAATATATGTTGAAGCACTTTTTTTTCTTTATTTTTCTTTTATTTTGTCTGTGTTTTATTTCATATCATGACTTACATGGAAATGTGTTTGCATGACTAATTGTGTATAAATGATGTCAATTTAGTTGTCTGATCAATGGAGAGAATTGGAATAAGGGAAGAAGAGAATTTGATAATCAAAATTGGAAAAAAGGAAGGATTTTACAATTGTTTTTACATGTAACTGAGAAAAAATACAAGGTTAAGTTACATGTAAATCTTATTTAACATTTGTACAAGTTTTTGTGGGTGAAAAAGCTTCAAATTACCAAGCACAAGGTATGGAAATTACTATTATGGAGTTGAAAGACTTGACTTGTTGAGTGGAGTTATTAACTATTGTCCGTTTAATGAGATATTTTTTTCTGATTTTAATTAAGCAATAGATTTGCCTAATTTGTAACATTACTCCAAGTTTAAGGTAGCGTCAGTAGTACGAAGGGAATAATGGTATTGCCATTTGTTATTGTTGAAGGGAAAGTATCCAAATGATTAACTATAGCCAAGCTGGTTTTACAATGCTAGAAAGGCTTTCAGTATAGTCTTGATGACAGACCATATCTGTGTTCCAAGGAACAGCCTAACCAAGAACAGAGAAGCTCATCACCCGTTGATTAACCATTAAGTGATGAAGTCTTTGACTATGGAAACTTATGACAGCCTGTAGTAGTAGTTTAAATGGAAAGATCTTTCTCATTCATTAATGGACCCATATAATTTGCTTAAATCACCTGGAAGCCTAAGACACATGTAGGAGGAGTTTGTTGAACAGGCAGAAAAGGAGGGGTGGAGCAGAACTGGAGGAAGTGAGTGAGTTGGGTCAGGTCAGAGGGAAAAGAACACAGGCCAACTGAAACAGCAAGACTCAGACTCGTGAGAGTTAATCGTGAAAAGGTCCTGCCTGAGGAGGGGGCAAGGTTTGAGAATGGCTTGGCCCTCTGCAGTGATCATGTTTATTAACATTTTGGTCACCATGACAGAATTTGCTTTCTGGTTCTGTGATTTGGCTTTGCAGTGTTTAAATAAATGTTTTCCTTCTGCATTCTATATGGAGAGTCTTTTATACTTGGCAATTGAGAACTATGATGGCATATTCACAGTCACCACCAGTGCTGTGAATATTGCTTTGGCGATACAAAACCCATGAAACAAAGAAAATATGAAAATTTCCTTTCAGTATAAGTGAATAAGTGCATAAAGAAATGGGAAATTGAGTGTCAAGAACAAGTGCTTTTTACTACTTCTTTACACATGTACCTTCATTAATTTAAATTCCAATACACTAACATAAGATCCTTGTCCACTACTAGTAAGTAGAAATCCAACTATCTCATAGTTGTTTTTGTTCAGTCACTTAGTAGACATAATTATATTATCAACTTACATGTTGTATGTCCCAGTAAAATAGAAGCTCCTGAAAGTCAGAGATTGTTTTGCTATTGTTATTTTTCCATGTTTTCTTTGTATTCCCAGTAGTCTCAAGGACAGTGCCTTAGACACAGTAGGTGCTTAATAAATGCTCTTTGAATTGAATTAAATTATATATTACTAGTAATTTTGAATCACATCAAGGGCTATATCTGATTGTGTAAATAAGAAATAAAAAGAAAGAGTTAGAGGGCTAAACAACAGCAGGGATTATATTGTGTAGAATTAGAATTTAATTTGGCAGAAGACAAGTCTTTTCAATTCTGATTCTGGCAGTAAAATACTGTTACAGGATTTGAATGTGTTAGTAGCCTGGAAACCACACCAACATTATCCAACTTGGTCCATACATGGCTCCTTTCCTTGGAATAAAAGGCTGAGGATGAAATACATACCAATGTATGTATGAATACATATATATATCTATCTATGTGTACATGTATCTGTGTATATTTTTAAAGGAATTTTCCTTAAATATGATTATTTTTCTTCCTGAAAGGAAATTATACAGCCTTTATTGACAGTGGAAAAATTACATCTCCGAATTTCTTATTTTTGCACAAAAGGTTAAGAGTCAGTCCCACAATTTGGTGAGGAAAATAAATTGCTGTGGGGATTTTGCAGGTGGTAAAGAGATAGGAAGAGAAGTAGGAACATGTGGTTTCTCTGAAGCCAAAGTAGGATGCCATGTTTCTCAGGATGAGGTGTTAAGCAGCATCACATGTGACATATGTGATCACAGAAGAAAAGGACTGCACTGAAACCTAGTGGTTTTATAGATAAGGATATCATAGCTGGCCTTTGAGTTAGTGGTTTCAGTGGAATGGTGGGGATGGATGCCAGACAACTAGTGCTCAAAAAGAATAAATAGAAGAAATGGAATCATCTTATAAAGATTATTTTTTTTGGGCATGGGAAGAAGAGAGGCAGGTTAATGGCTGGTTGGGTTGAAGAGAACAAAAGACTTAAAAAAATTCTGAAGATGAATGCATTTATAGTCATATGGGAGACAGAGACAGAGAGGGAAGGAGGCAGAGAGGGAGGAAGGGAGGGAGAGAGGGAGAGGGAGGGAGAGAATGACAATGAACTGGCTATGTACTATATGATGGGAGGAAGCTGAATGGAATAGATGGCATAAAGTACATTTCGGGTAGAAAAAAGCCATAGATATGGAGAAGCACAGTCCTGGATGAAATAAAAAGGAGGTACCAAACAGTTTAGGGGAATGAGAGTACAAAGGAGTTCAGGGAGTTGTTGTCACATAAACCTCAATCCCTTTAGTGATGAAACTACTAAATGCAGGGAAACATTTAGGTGCATCAGAAAGAGAGACAAGAGCTTGGAACAGGCACAATGGAGAAGAAGACAGGGAATCAACAGGAGTAATATAGGATTATTCATCAGCAGTGAGGAGGAAGTTACGTATTCTCTATAGAAATAACTTTGCCTTGTTTTGTTTTGTTTATAATGGATGGCAAATTGGACTGAGGAGTCAGGAACCCTGCATTAGAAATCATCCTAGGACCAGTACCATAATAGTTATTGATGATGGACTTGTCACTTACCTTTCAGAGTCTCAGTGTCTCCAGTACCCTATAAAATAGGGAAATCAATGTTTGTCATACCTACTTCAAAGGATTGTTATGAAAAAAATGCTTTGAAAACGTGAAAGTGCTTTATAGGAGTCAGCTCTAAATCCAGAATGGTGACGTTTTCTAGATTTCTTTATTTTTACTAACCTTACGAGAAGACATAGTGGACTTTACTATTATCTCTTGATCTTTAAAAAATAGACAAAAGATGCCAAAAAGATTGCTGTATTTGAGGAGGGAAGTAAAATCAGTTTCATATCCCCACTCTATTGTTGATTGCCTGTGGGCCTTTGGGTAAGTTATTTAAACGCTCTAAGTTTTAGATTTCATATCTGTACAATAGGGCAGTTGGACTAGAGGTCTCTCTTAGCACTAAACACATGATACTGTAATATTAGGATCATTGTAGTCTATAAAATCAAATACTCCCCATGACATCTTTCAAAACATAGAAGAAATGGGAAAAGTCCAAACGACAAATAGAGTGCATTTAGGCTGGGGATCTTTCAGTTTCAGGGTATTCTAATTGGTAGCAAAAGCAGACAGGAGCTTTCCTAATGATATTAAACTTTATTTCCTTAGGGGACATCAGAGATGCTGAAAACCTATTGTCTGTAGTGTTTTGCTTTTTAGTCAAGGGGATTTCTTGTTTTTCACTGAAGTGTTCGGGGAAGGAATCACACAGCAGCTGAACGTGCTAAGGCTGTGTGAGCTTTGCTAACAGAATCCAGGCTGTTCTCAGTCTTGGACTTTTTTAGTCACGCTTTTTCAACAGTTAGCAACTCTTAGCATTTCTAAATTAAAAATTTCTACATTTCTACCAGCTGAGGATGCCATATGTTCAGTTTGGAGGTTGGTTGTCCCCACCCCCAAAATCACGTTAACACAGACTAATTTCTGTTATGTTCTAGGGACTTCTTCAAATTTCCTTCTTGGTAAGATTTTGATTACTTTGTCCCTCTCTTTCATTCACTTACTTTTCTTAAAACCAGAAGCAGAAATTTTTCATCTCTATTCCTTCCCTCTGGTTGCATTCCAATTTGACAGTTGAGCCTAACTTGAGTTTCTCTTATTGTTTTAATTTGATCACATTTCTCCTTTAGACCTAGACCTCATTATAAATTCTCATTTTTAACATTTTAAATTTTTTATTAAAACAAAAATCCTTCTGAACAAGTATATATGTCAACATATATACATACATATGTATATTTATACACATACATATGCATATATACATATATGTGTGTATGTACATATATATATATTTACTTTCATACAGGACGAGGGATACAAAACAATCAACAACAATATAAATCTTTAATCTAGTGTGATGGGTATATTTGTGTGTGTATGTTCTGTGTGGTGCATGTATGCATTTTCTGTGTTTGAATTTACAAAGCAGTTTTGCTCTAAGTTGGAATAGGTCCATAGACTCAGTAACAAAATCAATTTAGGTTATTATTTATTCATCTCCTTCTATTTACTTGTTATTGATTAGAAATTTGAAGAGGTGCGAAAGACAAGTGAAGCATACGACAGGGTTATTCTCCTTAAGGAGTTTTCATTCTTAAAGGATAGACAAGACTAATTTCGCTAAATTGTGTAGCTGAGATAATTAAACTTATAGCAGTTCACTGAAGGGAGAGGCCAATGCAATCTCAAACAGTTAGGGAAAGGGTTGTGGAACAATGAGACAATAACACAAAGAATCAAAACCAAATGTATAAATATCACTGAGACCTGGTGGGATGAGACTCCTAATTGTAATATGATTATGGAGTATAGTTTATTCAAAGACAACAGGAGATATAATTGGAATGGTGGAGAAGCATTGTAATTAATATATACTTGCATACAATGATATTCTTGTGTGCAGAAATCCAGGAATTAGATGGGGGCAACATTTGGATAAGGATGAAAGAAGCAGAATAGATATTGTCACAGGATTAAATAGAGGAGTTTGTGCAATGGATCACAAAATTAGATGGAAGGAAGGAAGGAAGGAAGAGATGAAGGGAGGGAGGGAGGGAGGAAACATTTATTATATTCTACTATATGCTAGGTACTAAACTGAGAGCTTTACATACATAACATCATTTAATTCTCATAACAACCGCAGAAGGTAAGTATTATTAATGGAGGGATAATATATTATTGTTGGGAAACTTCCACTATCTGAACATCTGCTAAAATTCTTTTAGTCAAAACCAGCAGTTACTCCTGAACTCTTCATTTGCTTTAATGATAA
This sequence comes from Potorous gilbertii, assembly GCA_028658325.1. Lineage (NCBI taxonomy): Eukaryota > Metazoa > Chordata > Mammalia > Diprotodontia > Potoroidae > Potorous > Potorous gilbertii. The sequence continues at coordinate 5,452 of JAQQSK010007239.1, forward strand.
TTTAGTTTTTTGAAGGGAAGATGTGAAAAGGGACATACTATAAACCAGGACCTGCCCACCAGAGAAATACTGGTTCCTAAAAAGGGAATGATGGAACTACAAAAAGAAGATCCCACTCTATCTTGGGATGATTGCCTTTTTAAAATCTGGTTTTATCTTCCCTTCCAGACTTATTTTACATCACCCCACTTCACACTCTGTACTCCAGTTAAACTGTCCTCACTATTCATTGAACTCAGAACTCAAACTTGTATCTCCTTTCTCCATATCTTTGTACATCCCTCTGTGCTTGGAATATACTCCTTCATATGTACCTTTTAATATCCCTGGCTTCTTTTAAGGATCAAGTACTCACCGCCATGTGAAACCTTTCCTGAGCTCATTAGTCGCTAGTATTTTATTCTACTTTAAATTATTGTGGATTTCCTTATCTCTGCTATATTTCACATTTTCCCTAGATTATGAATCAATTAAAGGAGGGAGAAGTCACTTTCCCCGTTTGGAGGAGGTGTGTTCTTTGTGTCCTTGGTGCATAGGACAGGGCTTTGTGCATAGCAGCTCCTAACCAAATGACTGTTGAATTCAATTGAATTCGGAATACAGGTTATGCAATCATGGCCTGCCAAAAAAAGGAGATGACTGATCTCATCTCTGATTCCCAGGGAAAATCCTCCATACTTTTTTCAAAGACATTATTTGTAATGACTTGGAAAAATGAACCATTAAGACCCCATATAGTTCCATAGGATATGGAGCTAGCCTTACTTCTTTTCCTTCTTTTACAGGGTAACTAAAGTGATCAGGGAAATCCTGTAGAAAGCATATCAGGATATTGAAGGTTTTTGATCTTTAAAATGCCTTTGGGCTCACCAACCTTTCACAGAGGAAAACTGCACAGAAAAGTTGAAGCTTGTAAACAGCAATAAGAAGAAAAGTGAACAGTAAAATGTTTAAAACTATCCGCTCTTTAAGGTCAGAAATGGTGTTATAATAATTGTTAATATTTATCCAAAACTTTACCTATATTACTTCACTTAATCCTCATAACATTCCTCTGAGGAAGGTCCTATTTTAATTATCCCCACTTTACAGATGAAAAAATCAGTGCCCAGAGTTACTCTAATGTGGTCTAGTCACACAGCTAGCAAATGCCAAAGATGGAATGTGAACCCAGTTATGACTCTAACTAGTTCTGTAGCAACTCTACATCATCTTTGTGTCTTCCTCAAAAACCTGTACAATATTTTACATAAAATACATATTTAATCTATATTTTAATGTGATTCAAGGAAGATGTCACATCTCATAGGAAACTAGTAACAGAAAAAAAAACTGAAAGAATGAATCATACCAACAAAACAATTGAAGCGATATAAAAGATTCATTCATTGCTGGTGCATTTAAGCACACTAAATAGAATTTTTGATTTATTTTGGCTAGCTTCATGTTGAAACCATAATGGTCAGATGGATTAAAGGAAGGACCCTTTAAAGCCCTTGACTTGTTCCCAATAAGTCTAATCCTGACCTCTGAGAAATTTTCCTTTCAACCTATAAGTTGAAAAACAATTGGAGTAACTTATTCTTTCAAGGAAGGACTTGAATATCAAATGCTGTCAGTCCACTGCAAATGCCCAAACTGAATTAAAAAACTGTGGACGGGGGAGAAAAAATACAAGAATTGTGATTTCTGACTTGCTTTGTTCATCTCAGCTAAGACAATGTTGTCATTGTTGTTTTCTCTCTTAATTGCTAGCCTGGAGTCAAAATATGGACGTTTTTGTAGTGTGATTTCCTTCACCATTGTTTCAAAAGTGCTCAAATTGGTACCCTTCTTCTTTATTTCCCCCTTTTTTTCACATTGCAATTTCAGAGTCAGTTAAGTTCTCTGATGATGTGGTTTAACAGACTTGTAAATTTCAGGTTGGCAAAGCAAAAAATGTGTATGTGAGAAACAGAAAAATTAGAACGTCTACTGAAAAAGTGCACTTCCCACCCCAAATTACTCTTGCAGTTATTTTTCATTAAGTTTTCCAATAAGTTAATAAATATACTCATGTGCAAAGAATTGATATATACAATTTCAAGGTGACAGAAATATGTTTGTATACAGCTCTGATGTCTTAAGAAATGTGGCCTAGTCTCACTCTATTTTGATGCAAAAAATTTATTTCAGCTTGAAAAACTACATGTCCTTGTATTGGATAGTTACATTCTATTGTTGGTAAAATTAGGCCCCTGCCCTCTCAAACTACTGTATTGGTTGAAACATGAAGCTTTTGAATACTTGAGCTTCAAACAATACTGATGCATTGACATTAGATTCAATGAAAATGCATCCTCCAGCAAAATGGAAGAAAATAAGTAATTTAATGGTGCTTATATTCCATGTTTTTCTGTACAACCATCTCTGCTATGCTTAGGTACAGCTCATTACCTGTGAGTTACTCCATTTCAGATGGGAAAAAATGTGACCTAGGTACAGTGATTTTTTTCTTATCATAATAAAATGTACCCATGGTACAATAGAATGGAACACTCCTGTTTAACCATGCTGCTATGACTGCCTTCTTTGTCCCTTCTTGTGAAAAATACTTTAGTGAATACCTATAATATCACATATATAGAAGACTGAAACTGGCAGATCTCTCAAACATAATGTGTCCATAAAAAGTGGTAAACTGATACAGGTAGTAAATGAAACAGATAAAAGATTATGGGTCATTCAGAAGTGGGATAAGTCCTGTGAGTACCTTTTATATTTATAGCCTCGTTAAGATGGAGAGACCAACATGTTACTTTAATAAAAATTGGAAAGAAAAGAAAACACACAACGGTTTATTGTTTTGAAGTTAATAATATAACCATGACTATACTTGTGCCTGTGGTCTTTGAACTTAGTCATATTAATGCTGCCCTCTCAACTGAGCCCAAGAACTACATTTTTCTTCCTGTCCATTCACAAGAGGTCTCTCCTTGCATAGGGTTACTCATGGAAACATAGCTAATCTACATCTAAAATGGGCATTTATATGTTTCATTAAAGAGCTCTATTGCACTTGCCAAAACCAACTTGGGGAAATAAATAGGAAGTACTAGTCAATGTTGGGCTGCCAGTCATTTCCATAATACTCAAATCACTTTTCTTTATTTATGTTTACTTATTTATTTTTAGTTTTAAACATTCATTTCCACAAAATGTTGAGTTCCAAATTTTCTCTCCATCTCCCCCCTCCGCCTACCCCATAACGCCTTGCATTCTGATTACTCCTTCCCTCAACATTCCCTCCCTTCTCTCATACCCCTCCCTTCCCTTATTCCCATCTTGTAGGGCAAGAAAGATTTCTATACCCCATTACCTGTATTTCTTATTCCGCAGTTGTATGCAAAAACAATTCTCAAAATTTGTTCCTAAAACTTTGAGTTCCAACTCCTTTTCCTTCCTCCCTCCCCATTCATCCCCACTGAGAAGACAAGCAATTCAGTATAGGCTATATATGTGTAGTTTTTCAAAAGACTTCCATAATAGTCATGTTGTGTGAGACCAGCTATATTTTCCTCCATCCTATCCTGCCTCTCATTTATTCTATTCTCTTTTTTGACTTTGTCTCTCCCCAAAAGTTATTACTTCTAGTTACTCACTTGTCCCATTTGCCCTCCCTTCTATCATCCACCCACCAAACTTGTCCCCCTCTTGCCTACTTTCCTGTAGTGTAAAATAGGTTTTCATTCCAAATTGAGTGAGCATGTTATTCCCTCCTTAAGTCAAATGTGAAGACAATAAGTTTCACTTTTTCTCTCTCACTTCCTCCCGCTTCTCATCCATTGACAAAGCTTTTTATGAGAGATAATTTGCCCCATTCCATTTCTCCCTTTCTCCCTCCCAATATATTCCTCTGTCACTCCTTAATTTTATTTTTCAGATATAATCTTTTTCTTCAACTCACACTGTGTTCTCTGTCTATATATACACATAGATTTGTGTGTGTGTGTACATATGTTTGTGTGTGTATAATCCCTCCAACTACCCAAATACTGAGTAAAGTTTCAAGAGTTACAAATATTATCTTTCAAGGGAGTAATGTAAACAGTTCAACTTCAAAAAGTCCCTTATGATTTCTCTTTCCTGTTCACTTTTTCATGTTTCTCTTGATTCTTGTGTTTCAAAGCCAAATTTTCTATTCAGTTATGGTCTTTTCATCAAGAGTGCTTGAAAGTTCTCTATTGAATTGAACGATCATATTTTCTCCTGAAGTATTATACTCAATTTTGCTGGGCAGCTGAATCTTGGTTTTAATCTTAATTCCTTTGACTTCTGGAATATCATATTCCAATCCTTTAATGCAGAAGCTGCTAGATCTTGTGTTATCCTGATTATATTTCCATAGTATTCAAATTGTTTCTTTCTAGTTACTTGCAATATTTTCTCCTTGACCTTGGAACTCTGCAATTTCACTACAATATTCCTAGGCATTTCTCTTTTAGAAGGTAATTGGTAGATTCTGTCTATATTTATTTTGCCTTATGGTTCTAGAAACTCAGGGCAGTTTTCCTTGACAATTTCATGAAAGATGATGTCTAGGCTTTTTTTTTTATCATGTCTTTCAGGTAGTCTTATGATTTTTAAATTGGTTCTCCTGGATCTTTTTTCCAATCCAGTTGCTTTTCCAGTGAGATATTTCATGTTATCTTCTATTTTTCCATTCTTTTTGTTTTGTTTTGTAATATCTTGTTTTTTCATAAAGTCATTCATTAACTACCATCTGCTTGATTCTAATTTTTAAAGAACTACTTTCTTCAGTGAGCTTTTGAACCTCCTTTTCCAATTGGTTAATTCTGCTTTTTAATGCATTCTTCTCCTCATTTTTTAAACCACTTTTGCCAATTGCATTAGCCTATTTTTAATGGTGCTTTTACATGAACATTTTTTGTATCACCTTTAGCAAGCTATTGACTCACTTTTCATGGTTTTACTGCATTGATCTCATTTCTCTTCCCAATTTTTCCTCCACCTCTCTTACTTGTTTTTGAAAATTCTTTTTGAGCTCTTCCTTGGCCTGAGTCCATTGCATATTTATTTTCAAGATTTTGGATGCTGAATCCTTGACTTCCTCAGATGAAATACAATGTTCTTCCTTATCTGAAAGGATGGAAGAAAATACTTATTCACCAAGAAAGTAAGCTTCTATAGTCTTAATTTCCCCCCCCTTTTTTGGCATTTTCCCCCCAGTTACTTGACTTTTGAGTCCTTTGTCAAGAGGAGGGTATCCTCTGGTGACCTATCAGTACTCAGTTTTAATCAAGGGAGAGGAGTAGAGGAGTTTACTCTTCCCCTGGCCTGTGCACTTGTCTGAGAACAACCAAAAACTTTTCTGCCCAGAATCTGTGAGCAGAATTCCCTCTCCACAACTGCCTCCACCTCCACCACACCAGGGACCCTCCTTACACCAGGGCTGTGCTCAGGCATGAGATTTAGATCATTCCCTTAATTCCCCCAGGGACTTTAGAAGAAGGGTTCCAAAAATGGACGCTGCAACTGCCGCTGGCAGTCCAGATCACATTCCCTTCTCCTGGGTGAAGGAGCTTTCTCATTGACCTTTGAAGGTGCCTTTGGTGTCTGTGTGTTGAGCAATCTGGGAACTGCTACTTCTAGTGGCACCCTGAAGCCTGTTCTGGGTCCTGCCCCTGCTGCTCCACTGCAGTCCACACAGGGTTTCACTCTGCTCTGCACCTGGTGTGATAGACAACTTTCCTGTCTACCTTCCAGGTTGTCTTAGATTGGAAATCTCTGTCACTCTGTCATTTTGTGGCTTCTGCTGCTCTAGAATTTGTTTAGAGTCATTTTTATGGTATTTTATCGGCTGTATCCAGATTACTTTTCACTAGGGGACCAAGGTAGTTTTTTTTTTGTTCACATAGATTTGGGAGAGTGTCAGCTAGGGAAACAAATAACCCCATTTGGATCTACTTGAATTTCTCGATACGAGAAGTTTACCAACACATTTACCCATTCTCATTCCAGACTCCTTGGAAAGCAGTTTGATATAACTCTAGAGTTTGAGTCAGGAAGACTGAATTTGAATCCTGGTTCTGTCATTTATTCCTGTATAATGCTAAAAAAGTCATTTAATCTCTCTGGGTTAAGTTTCCTCTTCCACAAAATGGGTATAATGAGCATTACATATTATCCTCACTGGAGTATTAGGGAGGGAATGCTTTGTAAAAATCTTAAAATCCTAAAAAAAATATCTTATTCTTTTAGATATTTCTGTGTTTTGCTGCTGTGTTATACTAGCAGTAAAGAGACTTCCTTGGTATAGGCATCTAATGAAATTACCCATTTGGAAATTTAATTCTTATAAATTCCAAATAGGTAAACAATTCATCTCCTTAATACAAACCCCAACACCTAGGCCAATCATGTCATCTTAATTTTGTTTTCATATTACAGATCAAGAAACTGAGGACCAGAGAACATATTCAAGGACATTGAGCTAAGTAATGGAAGAATAAGAAATTGAATATAAGTCTTCAGACTCCAAACTCAGTGATCTTTCCTCCACAGCAACAGATCAGTCAACCAGAAGTAGCTTCTGAGTATTTGAGGAATACTCAAAACATCTTTTCTTTATTTTTTAACTACCCATGAGTCTATCAGTTATGAACTAATTTGCCTTTTGAATTTATTCTGATTCAGTTGTTGCTCTGCAGAGAGCCAATAGTATCACTACAGGTGTATGTAGCACAATTACTGTATGTAGATTTGGTATGTATAGCACTACTATTCTAAACTATTCATTTTTTTCTTAACACAGTAAAGCCTCACACCTCTAGTAAGTATAGCAACATAACCATAAGCTGCTCATTTTTGTGATATTTAGATCCCTTTCTCCCCTTCAGTTTGCAGAAAATCAGAAGCTAATGGGCCCCCACTGCTTCCTGTCCAGTTCACCTTATTAAGCTGTTTTTTAAAAATGTATCTTGTTTTTTTCCTTTAATTAACTGAGGCACTCAATTTTTTCAAAGTAGGAGCACATTTACTGGGAAGCCTCAAAATTCATGATATCCCAGAAAATAGGAATTAAGTAGAAGGCAGACCTAAAATAAGTCAGCTGATCTCAACCCTTCTATTGTTATTGTCCAAAACAATATTACTATCTCCATCATTAGATAAAACCTGCCTCTGAAATTCACTAGTGTGTGATCTTGTGAAAATCACTTGACCTCCATAGAATTCATTTCCCTTTTGTGAAAAAATAGAGGGGTTAACTACATGACCTCTGAAATTCTACATCTATGATAAATGAGCCTATGGTCATTGCCTAAGAAATAACACAAAATAATTTCTTCATGACAAAATATACAGATTTGAAAGATGTGTATCAAGAACTACCTAGAATATTCAGCAAAAAATATCTGCCTCTGAAGGAAAAGAGAGGTTAGTGGTATTTAATTACTCTGATCAGATGCCTAAGTAGTCCTCATTCACCAAATAATTATTTGATTCTCAGTTTCACTTTGTAACAACAGGAGTATAAATGTCATGCTAGTGATTAAAAATAGCAACACTGTTTTTATACCTGATTTACTACCAAAGGTCCACAGTTGTATACTTCAAAGAAATTGGATTAATAGTGAAAACTTTTGCCATTTAAGGGTAGTGGATAGATGCTGAACACTCATCTTGCTAAGTTCAAATCTGGTCTGAGACAGACTCAAGGCAAGTAATTTAAATAGTTTCCTCATCGGTAAAATGAACTGGAGAAGAAAATTGTAAACCACTCTTATATTTTTTGTTAATAAAACCTCAAATATGGTCACAAAGAGTCATAGATGACTGAAAAGAATAACTGAACAACAATAAAATTTTCATTTAAGAATTTAGGATTGGAGGGGGCGGAGCCAAGATGGCAGAGTAGTCAGACACACATTTGATAGCTCTGAACCCACAGCCCATGGATTTCCTCTAAAAACAACTCCAAACAAATTCTGGAACAGTGGAAGCTGCGCAGCAACACAGTGAAGGAGATTTCTGTTCCAGAGAGCCCTGAAAAACCAATCCCAAAGGTCCATCGTGCCCTGGACGGGAGCAGAACCCTTCCCTGCCCCGGCCGCGCAGCACTGAGAGGAGCGAGAATATCCGAACAGGCATCAGGGACAGAATCTCCAGCAGCCATGAAGGTCCCTCCACCCACGGACTCGCAGGTCAGTGAGAGAGATGGGCTGAGAGGGGAGCGAGGTGTCTCTGGGACTCAGGCACCCTCAGGAGGTGGTGTCAGAGGCAGTGGCAGCTGCAGCAGACAGCCAGAGGCTCCTGGAGCAGGCAGGAGCTCAGCAGCAGCTCCATTACAAAAGGTCTCTGCATAAACCCCATGAAGGAACTGGGCCTGGGAGGTGGCCCTGCCCCCACTTGAGCACCAGCAGATAAGCTCCCATTGAATAGCAGCCAGGCCTGCCGCCAAAAGCCCTGAGGCTGGGGAGCAGCATTTGAATCTCAGACCCCAAGCACTAGCTGGGCAGACCTAGGCCGAGGGTGGAGAGGACTCTCAGAAGTCAAGTAACTGGCTGGGAAAATGCCCAGAAAAGGGAAAAAAACTGAGACCATAGAAGGTTATTTT
>JAQQSK010007240.1:0-14068 GCA_028658325.1 Potorous gilbertii
TCATCTGGCACACAGCGGTCAGGCTACCCAGAGCAAGTACGCCCACCCTGCTTGGATGGAGGTTCCAGTGACAACTGGTCTTTATCATTTCCTCTGGGAAAAGTATGGAAACCACCACATGATTGTTCTCCCAGAGTGGTCATGGAATATGGATAGATTCTGGATATCTGATTTCACAAGTATTAAAAACTTCCAGGTGAAGAAATCCCCTATACCGGGACAAGTCAGCATCTTCTTGGTGACCCACAGTCCTCATGTATATTGGGGCTCAATTCTGCGATTTTTAATTGGTATAAGAAATTCTTCACCACTGAAGAAATATGTGTTGTTCTTTGTCCTTCATTTTCAAAGACAACAAATGACATCCTGGGGTGATGTCTTGACTTGCAGGTGAATTGGATTTAAGTGAGATAGAGCAGCATGAGGTCATCAGTTTCCTTGTCTCTTCCAGAGTCATTGAAGTGCAGTGGCAGGACAAAAGTTCAGGTGCCTGGCGATGGCCTGGGATGCAATGGATGACCTTGGCATCTTCAATGGATGACCAAGTTCAGCTCTCTCTCCACAGCATCTGCTTCAGCCCTCATGGTCATTGGGGCAGTTGTTCTCATCCACCCATTCTTCTGGCAGAAGTCTTCACGTGCTTAGGGTAGACACCCCCCTAACTCACTGGCCAGTTTGAGGTCTGTCAGTTACTTTCAACCTGGTTTAACCCATCTACCAAGATGGTTTACCAGGATGGGGCAACTGTACATGCTACCGCTTCTTGGAATCACAGGTGAGAGCTGAGTGCCAAGTGAATACCAAAGGTGGGTGAGCAGCCCTGGAAAAGACTAGGCAAATTGTCATACCAAAGGTGTCAGTCCTCCTGGAACAACCTATACACCACAGCAAAGATATATACATACATATATTAGATACATACATACACATATGCATATAATATGTAGGTATACCCACACATATATACATGCATACACATACACATACACACATATTTGTAGGGATGGGATGGTTGAACTAGACAATGGTATCAAACTCAAATAGAAACAAAGGCCACTCTGGATGGTTATACATGAGGATCCCTGTAGTCACATATTGGCTTAGTTTTACAATATCATGTTAGCTATGTTTTATTGTAATTCTATTTATCTTGTTAAATATCCCCAAATTACATTTTGATCTCTACACTCGGGAGTGCTGCAGGCCATGGATTTCCCTGCTAAGATCCTTTTCAGTTCTGAATCCCATGATTTTAGAGCTTGGAAAGGACCTGAAATGTGTCTGATGTCATTGTCTCAGCTAGTTTGCATCTTTTCCAAATAAGAATGAGAAATGGGAGTGTAGACCTAGAGGCAGAGGGGCCTTAGGGGTCACCTAGACTTCTCTCCTCATTCTATAGAGGAGAACCCTGTGACATAGGGAGGGGAAGGGATCTCTACTCCAGCTCACACAGGTAGGGCCGTGGAAGTTGTCCCAGTCCAGGAACCCTAATAATTTCCCTCAAATATCTCTCCCAGGCCTGAGAAGGCATTCCATATTCCTGGGTGGAAAACCCCTCAGCTGGGCCAGCACTACCACCTGAACCAGGCTGAATTTGAGCCAAGTGCCATCTCCCAGATGAGGCTCTGTCCAGAGACCTACTTAGTGCTAACCTCCTCCTCCTCCTTCGTTCCCCTCACTACCTGGGGTGTGGGTCCTTCTGCTCCAGTGAGAGCCCAGCCTCTGTCTTTGCAGAGCAGACTCTCAGTGGCCGCTTCATCCCCAACCTTGGTGATACACCAATTAGAAGGAATGTTTAGAAGAGTCATTTCTGCTAAGGTTCCTCTAGAGACCTTACTTTCCTTTAGTTCCATGTCACCTTCAACAGAGATGATGAACCAACCATGAACATGTGCCTGGTGTCACAGCATGGGAACCCTTTGAATCCAGGAGTTTGACCATGACAGGTTGTAGATTCTACAGAGTAAACAAAGATCCTTGGATTCCAAATTTAGTGTTCTTCTCTCTATACCACTTAGGCTTTGGATCAGGAATTATTTGAATAAAATATTTTTAAATATTAATTTTAAATCAAATGTAGATATTTCTATTATTTTAACTTGAGTATTTAAAATATCATTAATGCAACAAGAAGTCCATTGACTTAAATTAACACTGGATATTTAGGAAAAGGAACTCAACATCTGCATTTATAGCAGGAGTCTGAAAAAAGCTAAGGAGAGCCATCTCTTTCCTTGTTAATCTCAGTACGGGTGCATTCTTTTCTCTCCTTGCATACCTTTATCCCTTCAGCAGGCTCATGACCCCTAAAGGAGTACTCCTTCCATTGGAAGGGCAAATGAAAATCATCATGCTCCTCCTTTCCACTATCCCTAGTTACTTACAAATTTATGTACCTTAAAACTACTTGGGGGATTCTAAAGACCCCTGTCTTTGCCCTTGTTCCAGCACTTTCTGATATTTTTAATTAAGTGCTCATGTGCAAACGCAGTCTCTTTTCGCCTGCCTGATGTGATATAGGGCTTGCCGCTAGCCTGTGAAATTTATCATACATACACAAAGAACTGCCCAAGAGAGAGCTGGGCAAAGAGAAACTCAAAGGCTGATTCTTTACCTAGACTGATCAGTCAGACCTCAAGCCCCACTTTCGATTTTTTTCTTTTCTTCAGACGACTGAAGGCACAGAATTTCTTTGGTTTGTCTATTATGTGTCTACCACTTCTCTCAAAGACTAAATGGAACCATTGTCTACTTGGCTTTTTTTGTAACAGCAAAGAACTGAAAACTCAGGGGTCGCTCAGCAATTGGGATATGACTGAACCAATTAGGGCATATGAGTGAGGTGGAATATTCTTGTTCCATAAGAAATGACAGGCACTATTTCAGAAAAATCTGAAAAGACTCCTCTGAACTGATGCAGAGTGAAGTCAGTAGAACCAGGAGAACAATGTATATATATCAGCAACAGATTGTAAAGACAAATAAATTTCAATGACACAAGAACTCTGAATAATGTAATGACCAACCATGATTCTGAAGGATCCGGAGGAAGTATTTTACCCTCCTTCTTACAGAAAAATGATGGATTCCCTGTGAAGAAAGAGGCATATATATTTTGGACATGGCCAATTTGGTCATTTATTTTGGTTGACTATGCACGTTTATTATAAGGGTTTTGTTTTCCTTTATCTTTTTTTCAACTGAGTGGGAAGAGATTGGAGGGAAATAATTTTTTTTTGTTGTTAATTGAAAGAAAATCAATTTAAAAAAATTTGTATTTTTGGAACCTTTCTTCCCTATCTACATGTTTCCCTATTGACCACAGAATATTGATTCTTGGGAGGAGAGAAATAGTAAGGACTTGATAAGAAAAAGAACAGAGAACCCGTGAAATAAATAGTACAGAGGACCAGGACCAGCTCTGCCATGAACCTGTGTGTGACTTTGGGTAAGTCTCTGATATTCTTGGTGTCAGAGTCCCCATATGTAAATGAGAGGCTAGACCAGAGGATCTCTAAAGTCCTCTTCAGTGTGTGGCCAGGGACAAATCATGTAATAGGATTTATGAGGCAGAAGGTCCTTTGAGGCCAATGTAGCTGAACCTCCTTCTTCCTCAGAGGAGGCAATGGGACCAAGAAGTGATGGAAATCACACAGTAGTAAACTGTGCAGTCAGTATTTGAGCTTCAGTTTCCTTGTTTGTAAAATGTGGTCGACAAGACTCACATGACCTACCTCACAGGAATGTTGTTAAAGGAAGTAATTTGTAAACCTTGAAGCATCCTCGCTCCCATCCCTCAACACAAATCACTCTGTATTTATCTTTATTTACTTAACTAGTTTCCTCAAAACTCAATGCCTCCTCCCACAAGAAGCCTTTCCTTATCCTCTGTCATTGGTGCCTCCCAACTAATTACCTTATTTTACCTTATATTAACTGCGCACTGCTAGAGGACGACATAGAGCACAGCACAGGGCCTGGAGTCAAGAAGATTCGTCTAGAGTTCAAATCTAGCCTCAGACACTTAATAGCTGTGTGACCCTGGGCAAGTCACTTCACCCTGTTTACCTCAGTTTCCTCATACATAAAATGAGATGGAGAAGGAAATGGCAAACCATCCCAGTATCTTTGCCAAGAAAACCCCAAATAGGATCATGGAGAGTCTGACATGACTGAAAAATGACTTAACAATAACTATGCATGAGTCACCTTGGCACCCTATTCAATCCACTCCAGGGATTCTCTGTTTCTTTTAGGATCTGTACTAGACTTCATTAGCACCTGATTTTTGCCCTTCCCCAGTGTTTAGCCCAGTCCCTGGCATATAGTAGGTGCTTAATAAATGCTAGTTGATTGATGGGCTTTTTTTTTTCTTTTTGAGACAGTTGGGGTTAAGTGACTTGCACAGGGCCATACAGCTAGTGGGTGTCTAAGGTTAGATTTGAACTCTAGTCCTCCGGACTCCAGGGTCAGTACTTCAACCTATGCCACCTAGCTGCCACATCTGGTTTTTAAAGTCCTTTACACCCTAGAACCAACACCTTCCACTACTCTTCCCCTCCCACACCAACTCTCAGTCCAGTCAAACTGACCTTGTGCTGGTCCAATCCCTGCCCTTGAACTAGGGATCTCCCATGCCTGGAATGCAAATCCAGCTCAAACATTCTCTCCAAAAATTGTCTTGTATTTATTTTCCATATAACTCTATAATCCAATTTTGGCTAGGCCCAAGGAAGACAAGAGAGCGTTTGGCGTGGAGAGAATCGTGGGAGCCTGAGTGACCCCCATATGTCTGACTCAAAGGGAACATAGAGACACTAGAGGAAGAGGACCCACCTACTGGAGGAGGAGGTGGTCTCTTTCTGTACACTGAGGGCCTGACTAAAGGCAAGTTACATTTACATGTGTACAGATGGTCCTGACCACTGGAGAATATGAGTTTTTCCAGGACAGGGATTATTTCATTTTGGTATTTGTGTCTCTGTTGCCTAACACAGTGTCTGGCACAAAGTAGCATCTGATAAATATTTATCGATTGACTGATAAAACATGTAAATCCTTACTTTTAGGATGTCATGAATTTATGAATTTACAGTAGATTCTGAGAAGGATAGTGGCTTAGAATTCCCAGAGTTAACACATGTGTATGTGTGTGTGTGTGTGTGTATACAGTCATATATACACATATAATATACATTTGCATATTTGGGGAACAGGTAGTGAAAATGGCTATAGACAGACATACTTGTATCTGTCTACACATCGCACACTCAATGGCCCATCAGCTGTTTATAATTAGCAGCAGTCTTTGTAAGTGTTGGGTCCTTCTCCACCTCCATCCCACACCCACACCCAGCCTCTTGATCTCCTAAATGTTGCTAGCTAACCTAGCAAGAACAGACCAGCCAGACAAACAGCCTTCTTCACATCACTAGGTTCAGCTTCCCGGATGACCCTGTTCTAGCATTTGACCTTTGCCTGTTTCTCCCCCTCCTCTCCCCCTTCCTTTATGCTCTCATCTGTCACAGCCTGGGATGTCTATTTTTTTTTTTTAATAAATGAACTTGCTGCTTGGGTATGAATTCTTCTATTTTGCTTAGAAGCAATCCTAGGTTTAACTCTTTAGATTTGAGATGAGTAGGAAAAGCTAGTTATAGATTTGAGCCACAGTGGTGGGGGTGGGGAGGTGGAATTGCAGAGAGGTGATTTGGAATTTTTCTAAGCTCTTGGGTCAGAGAAGATGGTTTCTTATTATGGTTCTTACAACTGTAAGATACATTCGTGAATATCTGATTTTTCACACATGTGGCTTGGCATATGGTTTCTCCAAGCAGTATATTCTTAATTTCTTAATTAAAACCAAGTTTTGCACAGAAACCCTTGTATAACTGAATGGCAGGAATGAATTGGATCCAATGCTGCTTCTCAGACTTCTGCAGTTGCTGAAAATAAATCAAGATGTCTTGAGAGGGGGTGGTTCGAATACAACATTCGCTTGTCCTGCTGCCTGCTCCTTCCTGAGTTCTTCACAGCCCAAATCGGGGTGAGAGCAGGGTGCTGCAGGGCTGAGAGATGGTCAGCAAGGAGCCTGCACAGATTAGGTAGTGCCTTTAAGTGTTTGTGCTATGGGATGGAGAGGAACATGTTGGAGAGATGAGCTCCTGATGGCACCAGCATGTCCATCTGGGTGCCTAAGAATCTGGAGACCCTCACCTTCTGTAGAGAACTCCTCCTGCATTTGGACTCTGCACCGGATGCCCTTCATGACAGGGGCAAATCCCACTGTGGCAAGCATGGGATTATCTTCCTGGTTTGGGTTTTTATTGATATTGTCAATCAGAAGATCATGGAGCAAAGATATCTGTTGTTGCATCTATCAAAGCATCTTGTATGATCTTAACACATGAAAGGGAAACACTTTTTTGGAGGAGATCCTTATTAATCAGCAGTGAAAACAATGGGTGAGACCATAGTACTTAAGGATGTCAGAGAGTAGGAAGGTGGTTGGTGTTTATGGTGGTTTGCTGTTTTACACTTTCAGATATGGGAGAACTCATTGATAAAAGTGGGACCATTTGGCCAGTCAGAGGATACTGTGGTCAGGGTCAAAGGACTATGGGCCAAAGAGAGACCAATCAAAGCTGAGAGGCACAGTGATGTAGTGAGGGCTGTGGCTTGGGTTTCAAGATTTCCTCCCCTTGAATTGTTATCATGGTGGGGAGTACACAATGAAAGTCCACGCTGACCTTGATTCACAGCTTGAGATGCTCTCATACCCACAGAGAACATTCACTAGACTTGGTCTAGTAAAGTAAAGGTAAGTAAAGAGGGTTATGATCAGAGCTAACCTGGGGCTGTTCATCTGGATTGTTCTAAGGGAACTTGCTTCCAGTATCCTCTCTCTAAAGAAGAGGTAGGCCTGATCAGTGGCTCAGCAAATCAATAAATATTTATTAAGCACCTACTATGGACAGGGCACCTGTGCTAAGTGCTGGGCATGCAAATATGATAAAGAAAGTGTCTGCCCTCAAAGAGTTTATAATCTAATGAGAGAAGCTAATATACAAAAGGAAGCAAAAAGGGGGTGAGAAAAAGTATCTGTTGGAGGTATGATGGAGTCCAGTCAGAAGGAGGAGATGGCTGGCCTGGGACCCCTCTTACATGGAGGCTTTAGGAGGAGCTCTTTGCTCCACCCTCCAGGCAGAGGGTCCGAAGATACTGATGAGGTATGGGTACCAAGGCTGTTACTAGCTGTGTGACTCTGGACAAGTCACT
Source organism: Potorous gilbertii (assembly GCA_028658325.1). Taxonomy (NCBI): domain Eukaryota; kingdom Metazoa; phylum Chordata; class Mammalia; order Diprotodontia; family Potoroidae; genus Potorous; species Potorous gilbertii. Next base: position 7,276 of record JAQQSK010007240.1, read on the forward strand.
TAACCCTGTTTGCCTCAGTTCCTCATCTTTAAAATGAACTGGAGAATGAAATGATAAATCAATCCAGTCTGCCAAAAAAAAGAAAAACATCCACCTGAAATGGAATTCCAAAGAGTCAGACATGACAGAACAACTACAATCTCACAGCATAATGAGTGTCTTAATAAAGGTCTCTATGAAGGCATGATGGAATCCAGTCCAAAGGAGTGTGGTCAAGGTGTAGCTCCACTTTTACCTTTCTTTTGTGTACTGTCTTTCCCTGCTACATTATAAGCTCTGTGAAGGCAGTGACTTTCTTTTTCACACTTTTATCTCCAGTCCTAGCACAGTCCTGCACATAGTAAGCACTTTATAAATATTTTTTGACTTACTGAGTGACCAGACAAGGGGGCCCTCTAGGTCCTCAAGTGCAATCCTTTGACTAAACCCAAACTTCACAGAGCAAATCTTCCTAATAAAAAGGATTTGTTCTGTAAAACTTGGACTCAGTCAAAAGGCTGCACCCGAGAACTAGAAGGTCACATGTGGCCTCGAGGCCACAGGTTCCCCACCCCCTGAACCAGACCTATCCCTTCCCTAGGGAGAGGAAACTGGAAGTAAGTTCATCTAATACAATTCAGATAAACAGCCCCCCAGGTTGGCTTTGACCATGTGTAACACCTCTGGACTTTTAGGACAGTGTCCTGACCCTTTGAATGGACAGGTTACCACTGAAAGACATTGAATGATAAATTCTGATCTTTGCCTTTTTCAAATTCTGCTCATCCTCCATGTTCTAACTTTTCCATGAGACTTTCCTCCATGACTCCACTGAGCATTGATCTTATTTTCTGATCTCCTACATTGGGTCATACCATCTAATACTTAAGGTGTGTTGTTTTATAATGTCCTTCATTTGTTTCCTATGTGCAAGCGATCTCCCCCGTTGGATTACAAGAACTCCGTAAGAAGCACAATATACTAGAAAGGACAATGGCCAGTGAAATGCTTTAGGCCCTAGCTACGTGACCCAAGATACTTAACCTCCTTGATCAAATTTCCTCATGGGTAAAATGAAAGCATTGTGCTAGCTGACCTTAGGATCACAGAATTTAGAGTCAAAAGGGATCTTTGCCCTCATTTAGTCCAAATCTATCATCTTTCATGTAGTGTAAAAGGTTTACATCAGCCTTTAAGGCTGATTGCTAAGTGTTTTCAGAATCCTTAGAGAAACTGTAACTGAGAAATAATTTCTTAAGCAGTTACTCTCAGACATGAGATTGGGATAAGCAGCAAGTTATTGCTAAGTTCTAAATGTGACAAGCTTCAGCAAACTAGAGATATATAAACACTAGAATTATCAAATGATTATGAGACAAATCAACTTTATCTAATTATAGATAGAAGGTAAGAATTTTATTACTACTCATAAACTAAGGTAGGGTCATTCTTAGAGATGGTCCAGAACCTGAACCCAAAAAACAAGATAAAAGAGAAGATTTTGAAAGTGCATCAGTTAAGCTTGAAACTGAAAAGTGATGGACATTACAGCTGCTATAGAGAAATAAATCTAGTTGATTAAAGGTACAGTTTGGAAGCAGAGAATCAGAGAAGGTACTCCTTGGATTTACTAGTTTGACTGAGACATCATGTCTAGTGAAACGTCAGTCAAGTCCAGCTGGATCAACTCAATTTAACATTTATTTAACAGAGAAGTTTATTGACAAGAAATGTTTATCGACAGTCCTTGAGGATGCTAATGTTTCCAGAGCTGTAAATGACCTTGAACACTCAAGTTTCTTCACTCATGGGTTACTTTAGCAAGCTCCTGTATGTTCCCACTCTCCTCCAAGGATACTGAGTCCCTTGGTGAGATGATATGACCCAGGTCTATGTGTGAATTATGTTGTATTTATTTTTCATGCATTTGCTTTAATACATGAACATCTGTGATAGTAGTATTATTTCTTTTACCTTTTAAAGTAAATGGTGATATTTAAGATCTGAAGGTAAGAATTGCTAGAGACAAGTTATATAAATAGAAACACATTGATGGGCGCTTGAGACTTAGAATGGTGAATCTGAGAAGTATATGCCCTCACAACAGTTTCCCCAAAGATCCTGAGAGAATTTGAATGCAACACCACTGTGGTGGTCTCTATTTGCCTTCTAAGGGCCCTTCAGGATCTTTGGTTCTTTGACCTATTAAGGATGTGATGCTGGGCAAGTCACAACCTCTTAGAGCTTCAGTTTCCCCATCTCTAAAATGGGGACAATCATAGCTATAGAAGTTATTTCCCGGGCTGGTTGCGAGACTTCTCTTGGGGAATTCCCTATAGCAATACAACATGGGTCTAATCCCTATGCCTGTAAAGATGCACACAACTCTCAGATGTAACACACACATGCAAATACTTGCAAGAATACCACCCAATAAGGTGGGAAATACCATTTGGGTATCTAGCACTCAGGAAGAAAACCAAAAGCAGTCTGTACAGGTGAAAGTCAACTACCTCCAGCCTTCACTCAGTGTAAATCATAATCATTCTGATCATATGTGATGGCCTGGCAGTAATAACTCAGAAACAAGGAACATGGCCTTAGGGTGAGGATGAAGTTAGAGATTTACAGAAAGCTGAAAATACATCTTTAGCTACAGGGAGTTTATGAGGCATCTTTGGCCTGCATTTGCAGACATTGACGATATGTAATAGATGGTTTTGCCCAAGATACATGAATGAATTCCCATCAACTTTGAGGGAAGCAAGTGGTGGAGGGGAGAAAGAACTGTGCTTAAAATCAAGAGAGACCTGAGTTCAAATTTCACTTCTAGAATTTATGAGTTATGAGATCATGGTCATTTAATCACTCTACTGCTCAGTTAATAAAATGAAGATAACACCTGTGGAACCTACCCCCACAGGGCTGCTGGGACGATCAGATAAGAGAATATTTGTAAAGCATTTTGAAAACGTTCAAGTGCTATGTTACATAAATGCCAGCGATGATTACAACCACAGAAAAGTAGCCAGCTGGGAAATTTCCATTGTTGGAAAATGTGTGAGAATAAACCTTCAGAAAGCAAACTATGGCTTCATACTTTCAGATATTAGAGGACTGATAAGGAGAATGGAGGGAGGGGAAAGGCTAATATTTCCCAAGGGGGGCAATATTCTTCTAGTGAAAAAAGAGGTTCCCTGGATCTAAGTTAGTAAATGGCGCACTCCTTGTGTTCACAGCTGCCCTAAGGGGAGGGGAGGGAGGAGCTACTAATCCCACTAATGCTGTGGAATCCACAAGAGATCATTTTGAGGGAAGAATGGGGCTTCCAGCTGTAGAACAAATTCTTCGAAGAGGAACAGATTTCAGTATGCGTGCTGTTCAAGAGATGACACAATAATGGATATTAACGTCTTGTTTTGCTCAGCAAGTGATATCTCCCCTACCCCCATAATTGTGCTTTCTTTACTGAAATAATATGCAAAAAAGTTCTTTTTAATTTCAGAAGGTCACTAGTTGTCACCATTCCTCAAATATGTGCCACAAGGGTAGAGATCCGGGGAGAATTCAACTGAATGCCCTCCAAAGGCTGGATAAGGCATTCCATGCTAGGATCTGAGCATACAAAGGCAAAAAAGCAAAGCTATCCTGCCTTCAAGGAGCTGGGGGATATATCCTGCACACATTGAGTCTTTTTTCAGTCATGTCCAACTCTTCCTGACCCCATTGGACAGATGAGGAAATTGAGGCCAACAGAGTGAAGTGACTTGCCCAGAGTCACACAGCTAGTAAGAGTCTGAGGCCAGATTTGAATTCTGGAAGATGAGCCCTGACTTGAGGCCCTGAACTCTATCCACTGTTCCACCTAGCCACCTCCTAGCACCTAGCAGCCCCCAATAAGGGAAGTAGTATAGGAACTTAAAAAGGACACTGACTCTAAAGTCAGAGGTCCTGAGTTCAAAACTCACCTCGAATTCTTATTATCTCTATGAACTTGGGTAAGTCATTGGTCACAAAGTCTCAGTTTCCTTGTCTGTAAACAGACTAGATGGCCTCTGAATTCTAGAATATCGATCCAAAGTAATTGGGTTGAAGGAGAAGGAGGAGTGGTAACCACCGAGGGGACCAGGAAAGGGCTTTTAAAGGAAATGGCCAAATCTTGAAGGAAGCTAGGGATTCCAAGAGGGAGAGTGGTAAAGAGGGACAGCATTCCTATTTAGGGGCAAAGGTAAGGAGGTAGGAAATGGAATAACAAACAGGCACATGGGTACAAGCAGGGAAACAGCAAATAGATGAATTTGGCTAAGTAATGTGATATGATCATGGAAATGTGAGCTGGAGTCAGATTGTGAAAGGCTTGAATGCTAAAGGAAAGAGTTTTGGGGTTTTTTTATTCCTAGAAGCAACAGGGAGACCCTGACTCTGCTTCTTTGGGTTTTTTGGAGGCGATCAGGGTTAAGTGACTTGCCCAGAGTCACACAGCTAGTAAGTATCTGAGGTAGGATTTCACTCAGGGCCAGAGCTCTATCTACTGTATCACCTCTCTGCCCTTACCCTAAAACTTCTCAAGCAAGGTAGGGAACAGCAAACTGGGAAGGAACGATGATGAGAGGATCACAGTCAGGAGCTGGGACAGAGGCCACGGTACCTGGGAAGAAGGGGTTAATTCCAAGAGAAGCCACCTAATGGAAACTGACACACTGTGGCTCTCCCAGGTAAGGCTCACCCAGAAGTCAAAGGGCAGGAGCAACAGGAGTAGACACTCACTGGGTTGGCAAAGACCCAGAGCACAACCAACTGGGTACAGTGGGTCCTGCCAAGGGCGGCTCCTCTAGTGCCAGGAAGGACACACAGTGCCTTTGCCTACAACATCTAGCTGTCCATCACAGAGCCCAAGGCAATGTGTGAAATGAAAGAGGTTTCTCTTCTAGCTTCCATTTTCTTAGCCCTTCCATGACCCACTGGTGAACTTGCTCCCCACTTTCAGGACCCCATATCTTCCTATTCTCAAACTCTCCCCCATCCCAAACTGGGCAGCATTGGCTACCAGAGTAGCCCTTGGACTGAAACTCCCCCACACCAGGGTGCTAACTGCAATAGCACAAGCACTTCAAGCTTTTCTGGGGATATAATTAAAGGTTGGGTCTTCTTCAACATCAGCTGGAGGTGGGAAATAAAGGTGCTCTTATCATCCTATAATAGTGACAATAAAAAAAAAAGAGGTTTGTAGAAGAGAGACAGCGTGGTATGATGGGAAGGGGCACTGGCTCTGGAGTTCTGGCTCTGCCTCTTGCTGCTGGGGTGTCTTTGGAAAAGTCCCTTGTGGCTTGGCTGGTGGGCAACACTTAGGGGCACCAGAGTATTTGGGAAAGATTCATGACCTTGGAATCTCTGATCCTTTTGGATCAGAATTCTACTTGCTCCAGACCAGCTTGCTAACCTGGTTTCAAAACATGATGGCCTCCTCCTGTCATGTTGGGGGATTAATATGCCCCATCACAGAGTCACAGAATTAGAGAATTGGAAGGGAGCCTGGTACCTCCTGCCTGCCTTTCTTGGGGCAAATCGTTTTCCCTCCACTTTGCCTCAGTTTCCTTTATCTATAAATTGAGAGAGTTGGTCGTGGTAGATTCTAAGACTCCTTCTAGCTCTAAAAATGTGATCCTATGATCAGCAGGCAAATAGCACCCGTGGGAGGGCAAAACGGAGGAGTTGCAAGAAGACTCCTGGGAAGCAAGGTCCTTTTCTTCCCCCTTAACCCTGACGTCACATTAGCTTAAGGCTGGCTCTGAAGGAAAACTTATTTAAATCATTGTAGGAAGAGGTCCAAGGGACACTAGGATGCCTGGGTTAATCTACTCTTCCTTCCTCTGACCTGTGAAGCCTTAGATAGTAAATACTATCCAATACAACTCTCCCATTTTACAGATGGGGAAGTTGAGTCCTAGAGAGGTGAAGTAAAGTACCCAAGGCCACAAAGCTGGGACCAGCAGTCGGTATCCTATAGCTCAATTTACCCTCAACACTTTGCTCCAAGGCTCTCAGGTTGTGAGAGTCTTGAGTTGATTATTTATGGATACTTAACATAAGTGTCTTTTAGCTCTACCCCTGTTCTGGGTCTTCTTCCTTCTCCCTTTCTCTCTCTTCAGGGGCTGGGGAATTCTCTTGGTAGCCCAGAATAGTCTTGGGGTTTGTTTTCTCTCTCAAAAAAATGATGAAACCCAAAGATGACCATTTAAATTGAATTTAATGCTATGAAATTTCTGTACTTGAGAATATAAAAAACAGATCTTTTAAAACAGTTAGATGTAAGCAAACAAGACAATCATCAATGTAGATAATACTTTCAAAGAAGTTTTTAAAGCAACACCCCCAAGATCCAATTCAGCTTCCTTCTCCACTGTTATTAAACCATTGTTCTAGTTAATTTTCCTTCTTTATCTTGATATTCCATCTTCAAAGAGCTACCCTCACCTGCTTCCTTTTGGATCAGAATTCTACTTGCTCCAGACCAGCTTGCTAACCTGGTTTCAAAACATGACGGCCTCCTCCTGTCATGTTGGGGGATTAATATGCCCCATCACAGAGTCACAGAATTAGAGAATTGGAAGGGAGCCTGGTAGCCACCCAGTATGATCCATAATCCAAAGACATCTCCATTAGAATATAGCCAAAAAGTAGTCATTCACTTGCTGCCCAAATTCCTCCAATGTGGGGAACCTGCCTCCTCTCCAAGAAGACCACTCTGCTGTAGGACAGTTCTGACTGATGATAGGAAGTTTCTCTTGGCAATGGTGCCGAACAGAACAAACTT
>JAQQSK010007241.1:0-14067 GCA_028658325.1 Potorous gilbertii
TTTAGCTATGAATCACAAATACCATGTTTGCTCTATGGCAAATCTTATGTTATACCCATATAAGTATTGTTTAAGTTAATCAATTAAAGATGACCATATAGCAACCAAACACACAAAATCATATTTAATATAGCATGGTATCACATTCTATGGTATTTTTTTTCAAGGACCTGTGTCATTAATGGTGAAGGGAATATTCTCTCCAGAGTCAGATTGACAATTAACTTTTAATTTATTATTAATTAATTAGAGTCTTAGAGAGTTGCCTAAGTCACTGAAAAGGTAACAGTTACACAGCTAATAGAGATCAATGATAAAACTTGAGTCTAGATCCTCCATCAGCTATGCCATGGAACCTTTCTACCATATAGAGGTATTTAGTCTACTTGTTTCTTCATTGCTGTTTTATTTTCACTCCAAGAAATTAGAAGTTGAAGCAATACTTTCAATGAAACGTGGAGTTCTAAAGAATTTCTTTAGGAAGATCACTTGCTGTCTTAAGAAACTCATTCTGAGTGATATCTGTTTTGCTGCCTTTTTATCCTTTCTTATTTCCCTCTAGCAAAGATAGACATTATAAATCATTCTTTTAATTGAATTAAGTTGAAGCTGCTGGTTATTTTGCTGCCTTCAGAACAGAAAAATTTTCTCCTCTCTTGAACAACAATCTCATTAGTGCTAGAAATTTCACCCTGTACCCTGATGTTATGCATGGCATACTGGCCTTTAAAATGTGCGGACTGATCCTTATATGCAATGAATTTTTAATCATTTTATCATCTAGAACATTATTTTTTCACAAGATCAAAAAGCTCTAAAGTTTTGGCAGAGATAGTGGCTAACCTCACAGTCACCTATACAGTACAAACTTTGATCCTAAAGATAAAAAAATCATGTCTTTCCACCTAATTCTTAAGTCTTATACTTTAACTTGTAAGAGTGATTTGTCACTTTCCTAGTTTTTTTCATTCTTCCATCATTTTAAAGATTGAATATGATTTGCAATCTGAGAGAGAAAGAATAGAGAATGAAAAAGAGAGAGAGAGAGAGAAAGAGAGAGAGAGAGAATATGAGCTTATAATAAACTTCTCTGAACCTTGTGTACAAATGAGTGGTATGCTTCAAAGTCATCTTCAATTCTCTTGTTGAAAACTTTTAGAGTTTCTCTTTGGGAATTGCTCACATTTTGGGAGAGTCACTGACAAACTGGATAATGTCCAAAGGAAGATATCCAGAATAATGAGGATACTCAGAACCATGCCATTGAAGTATCACTTGAAGGATCTAGGAATATTTAGAGAAGAGAAGGCTCCAAGGTGGGGAAGAAGGGGAGGCATGGAGTTGTATTTGAATGTGAAAACGTCATTCTGTGTAAGAGAGATTAGATCTATTCTACTTAGCCTTAAAGAGAAGAATTGCCCGTGGTCCTGATCCTGCCACTGGACTCTGATGACTCTGGAGGAGAGAGCAAGGCTGATGGCTTTGCACAGCTTTGCCTCACTTCAATTCAATTCACTTGCAAGTCAAGACATCCTTTTCCTGATGTCATTGATCCTATTGAGAATGATGGATGGGCAACAAGAACTAGCACCCATAGGGTGGAAGTAATCTATCAGTTAGGCAATAAAATTTATTGAGAGCTTGCTGTGTGCCAGGCACAGTGCTAAGCACTGGGAATGCAAATAAAAGCACAGAGAGTCCTTGCCCTCAAGTAGCTTGTATTCTAATAGGAAAGACTACACATAAAATGAAGCTGGGGGTAAGGTGAAAAGGTATCCTGTGAGGGAGAGGTCCAGAGCCAGAGACTGGTGAGAAATGAAGAGATGGCTAACTGGTGCTCTCTTGTTAAAAGAAGGATCTAAGTCACAGGTGTGGGGAACCTGTGCCCTCAAGGCCATATGTGGCCATCTGAGTCCTCCAGTGCAGTCCTTCTACTGAATCCAAACCTCACAGAACAAATCCCCTTAATCAAAGGATTTATTCCCTAAAACTTGGACTCAGTCAAAAGACTATACCCAAGAACCTAGAAGGAGATATGTGGCCTTGAGGTCACAGGTTCCGCACTCCTGATTCTAGGAGGAGCCATTCAGTGGGAGGGAAGGACATAGGGTCAGAATTAGATTTCATTTTTATGGAAAGGAGCACAATTTCCAGCTATTAGAGCTCTCTGGAAACATGCAGCCTTTTGAAGTAAGGAGTTCCTTCTTGCTTGAGGTTGTCAAACAGAAGTTGGAAGACATTTGCTGTTGTGTTGAAGCCAAGATTCTTTTCCATGGGTAAAAGTTGGATTAAATAACCTTTGAGTTTCTTCCCAACTCTCACCATGACCAGTCTGGGAGCCGGACGAGGAAAGGAAGTTTATTACTGTGTAGACACAAAACACTCTCCATTTATCCAGTTTTGTTGTTCAATTTTTGTTGGTTGTTGTGCCCAATGCTTTGTGTTACCATTTGGAGTTTTCTTGGCAGAGATTCTGAAGTGTCAAGATATCTTTTGACAGAGATATTCAGCTCATTTTACACATGAAGAAACTGAGGCAAAGATGAATCTTCTTGAGTCCAGGCCTGGCACTCTATCCACCGTGCCACCTAGCAGCTCAGTGATCCAACAGTTTTTAAAGTGATCCAATCATTTTCCCTTTTCCCTTAAGCTGATCTCTTTTCTCTCAAGACTTTCCACTTAGCTCTTCCCTGGATACACTGAGACCCCTTAGAGAGAATCTGTGCTTATGATATGGGAAGAAGCCCTGGGGAAGTATCTGGTGAAAGTGAGATCCAGAGCCACAGCCTGGTAAGAAATGAAGAGATGAATAGTTTGGGCTCCCTTCTCCAAAGAAGGATCTAGGTCACAGGAGTGGGAAATCTGTGGCCTCAAGTCCTGAGAAATGAGACTCTGTGGGGAGGGGGAAAGGATTGGACAGCAGACAGAACATGGAAGCCCAACACAGAGCATGCAGACCAAAGAATAGGAAGAAAGCTATGTTTGTTGTCCCTTCCGCCTGCCCCCCACCCCCGCCCTACACCTACTATAAGGGCCATAAATTGCTAAAAAAAGGATTTGATCGACTACAATGTGGAAGGAAAACTGCAAAAATAAGACTGCTTGTGTGTATGTTTCCAGGTAGGGAATTCAATTTCAACTCATGGTAGACTTCTTCATTTTGAAGCAAGCACCAATGGCTATGCCACTTTGTACCTCTCTATCTCTTCAATGTTATTCAAATATGCAAATCATCTGTGATCTCACTTAGTTGGAAGTTCCATCCAAGGAAGCAGATAACAGTCCATCTTTGGTTGCCCCATCATGAGCAAATTCTTGGCCACATCTTCCCATCAGTTTTTCCCTAGTGGGTCTAACCAGCATAATAGAAGCCTGCCTTGTTTTCCACTGTCCTCTAGCACACCACTAGAGCATTTGAGCTGTCCATCTATCATCCTTTGCTCTTGCCACATGACTAGTCCATCTTCTCCACTTGTCAAACATGTCCCCATGATGGCATCCAATTTTTACATTCTAAGAACCTTTCAGTGCTGAAAATGAACAGATGAGGAACTTAATGATAACTCCATTGCTTAAGCCTTGGACTCCTTGGAGGAAAGACACTATAGAAATCTAATAAATAAAAGGATAAAATCCTACCTTTGAAGGCCCAATTGAGAGAATTTGGGTGAGTACAAAAGACATTCATTATGCCTGCTAATTAAGTTCAATAGCCTGTCTTATGAAAAAGAGGTATTTTTTTTATCGCCTGTCTTGGCACTGACTTGTTGTAGATTTGGGTGAATTCCAGCTCTTGTGTAAGACAAGGCTGAGTAGAGAAGCAACAGCCTTAGATCATCCTTCTTTGTACGCATAGACAGATCTTCTACTCCCCTTCCTAGTTGTCATTTGACCAAACTACCCTTATTTAGCCTTATGGTCTATCCCCATAAATTAAACCTTCCTAATCCTTAATTGCTTTGCCTCTCTTCTCTAAATTTGCTCCAATTTGTCAACATCTTCGCTGGTGCCCAGGAGTGTGGCACAACTTGGGGATGCATTCAGCATTCTCAATTTAGCAGCAGCCTACATTGGCCTGCATTTCCTTGCCTTTTAATTCTTCATTGGTGAAGACCAAGGCATTGAAGTCAATGCTGGAAAACTTTTTGCAAATGTATGAATCAGATCTGATTAATGTTTGCCTTCAACTTGCCCCAAATTATATTTCCTTTGTTTCCATTCTCCTACCATCTTCCCTTCTCAAGATTGTATCCCAATTTGTTTAGAGCAGAGATTTTTAACTGTGTGTGTGTATATGTGTGTGTGTGTGTGTGTGAGTGTGTGTATCGTAGCTCCTCTGTGGCATTTTGGTAAAGACTTATGGACACTTTCTCAGAATGATGTTTTTTAATGCATAAAATAAAATATATAGGAATACAAAGGAGATGAAAGTTACTGAACATAAAGTATACTCTTTTTTCCTATCCAAATTCACAAACCCCAGGTTAGGAACCTCTGAATTAGAGACTCTACATGAGATCCTAATATCAAAAACTGAGAACTAGAGGGACACCAGAAATTTAACAGAAGAGGGGAACCAAGGCCTAAATAGATTAAGTTGCTTGCCCAAGATCACACAACTTCACATGATCATTGAGAGAGTTTTAAGAGACTTCACATGCCAGTAAGTCCATTCCACTCCTTCATATTATAGGTGAAGAAACTATATATTAACCTGAGCTTTCTCTAGTTTCAATTCTAGCAAAAGTAGGCTCCAAAACCTGTATTACTAATCATCAGCTCAAGAGCAGGTTTGACACAAACATGGCAGAACAACCAGCAGGCCATATGGCTTCACCTCAAAAAAAATGCTTTATCTACACCACCTAACAATGATGATCGCAATAGACAATGAAATGGAAAATTAGTCTGGTCAAGCTGTAAGGTATTTATGAATTCTGCTGCACCTGATTTGACATTTTAAAATTCTACAATATGATACTATAGTAACCACATACAAGCTCCTCTTCCATTTTAAACCAACATATTTTATGAGTCAATACTTCTCTCCATGACTTTTGATGTGTATGGGACTGTTTTAAAGTCTTACCAATGGTTAATGGTATACTGGGAATATTTCAGGGTTGTTCATTACCATGCTGTGTAATGAGGGAAGGCTAGCTGGAGCTAGAGAGATGAAGTTTAATTTGAATCCAGAGTTGGTAGCTTGGTGGTTGAATGGTGAGAAGCTGTTGAGTTCATAATAAATAGAAATAAAAATTCCCCCCAAAAAAGGATGAGAAGCAAATTGTCTGAAGCAAGTGGAGTAGACAGACACTCAGGGAATGTGAGAAGGTCCTTTTAGCAATGTGAGTCTCACTGCCTTCTGGATTTAGGTACTGCATGTAAGAGTGTATTGACTGAAAGACTGGAAGTCTGTGTTTTTGTGAGCTGGAAATGGGGAGAAGGGGACTGAATAGTTGAGGAAAAGTTTTGTGGAAAAGGCAACCCCATCTTAGCACTTAGCAGGAAAACATAGCAGATACATTTGAACATCAGCAGCCTTATCTCTATAGGGAGGATCCCAGAACGGTGATAGAAAATTTGATCTCAAAATCATCTTTCTTTTTCTGTTTCCCCACTGTGAAACTGCTTTTGCTGCTGGGGGAAAAAAAACATCCCCTCACCCCAGCCTAAAGAAAAAAAATCACAGAAACCTCTGAAAATAATTAAAGATAACAATTCTGGATTATCCTTAATTAGAAGGAGGCTCTGGTGAGCTCCAGAGCTTTGGAGGGTCATCCTGTGATTGTTTCAAGTGATCTGTCACTGTTCCCTGTGTACATTAATCATGCTTTTCACCTCTGATCTTCCCCTCCTATGAGCAGAGTCTCTTGCAAGTCCCCTGCACTTGGACCCAAGAAAAAGGAAATTCCCTCCCCCTGCTGCAGTAGTTGATGGAGGATATGCCCCCACTCTGATAGGAAGTGAGATGGGAGAGAAGTCTTTATTATGGCTTATTATCTACACTTCGGAGATTGTGGAATTCTTTGGAGCATCTCTGACTCAGCCAGCCGCCCCAGACTACTCTTTACTCTGCATTGAAGGGACTTGTTCAGTTTATGGTGCACAGGAAAGAGTAAGGGATTAAGGTTGGGAAGTCTGAATCACCAACTAGCATGTGACTTGTCTGGACTTCAGTTTCCATCTTCTGGAAAATGAAAGGGTTGTCCCAAAAGATCTCGAAGGTCTTTTCCTTCCCCTTGAGGAAAAAGAAAAACTAAGAACTATAATCAATTATCCTTATTTTATTTCTCAGATTCATTCTAGGCTCAGGGGAAAAATAGCTTCTTGGAAAAAGATGGGAAGATATTCTGGAAGAAAGCCAAATAGTAGTGAAAAAGTCTGGGAAGGAGTGAGGAAATGGGGGGGAGTAGGGAAAAGCAACTATGCTCCCCGCTGAAAATGATCTCTCTCTCCTGACCCATTTGATAGGGGACTTGACTTTGAGTCAGAAAATCTTGAGTTCAAATCCTGATCAAACACTTTGTTAGTTCTGTGACCCTAGGTAAGACATTCAAATTTTTTGTACCTCAGTTTCCTTATCTGCTAAATTAGAAGGGGAGAGTGGACCCATTGGCTTTTAATGTCCCTTCTAGCTCTAAATCTTTGATCCTGCAGTATTCTTTGTTACTCTTTTGGTACATATATCATATTCTTTCTTTCCTCAAAGATTATATACTCCTTTAGGCCACTGAATTAGTCATCATTCTAGGGGGATAGATGAAAGAATAAATGGATGATGGAAGGACAGATCAGACTGGATATAAAGTATTGGAATATAATGTAAGTAGGATAGGATCTGCCAAAGCTGCCATTCCACTTTTTTTTTTCAGGAGAAACCGAAACCTTTTCAGTAAGCAGTATTCTGTAACCCAGTTCTGCCAGTGAGAAACCATTTTACTTTCCTGCTACAATTTCTTTTTTCCATTTCCATTTCTTTTTTCCATTCATTTCAAACACTGGGTACATACATATCACCCCATATAGAGAAGGGACTAAAAATACTAGTGCCTGGAAGAGAAACAAAGACAGGCAATGCCAGGGGAAACTCACTGAGAGAGTTGAAAGGAATGTAGTGAGCCCTAGAATGAGAAAGGGATAAAGGATAAAGAAGGGCCTGCAGTACCAAGTCATGCAGTGATAAACCAACACCACCAAACCCAGGATCAAAGAATCTTAAGTTGTAGGACTGGAAGGAACCCTAGAGGCCATCAGGTCCAGCATCTTTATTTTATAGATGAGGAAACTAAAGCACAACATTGTTCACTCATTTCAGTTGTGTCTGACTCTTTGTGGTCCTGTTTGGGGTTTTCTTGGCAGAGATACTGGAGTGGTTTGCCATTTCCTTTCCCAGCTCATTTTACAGATGAGGAAATGAGGCAAACAGGGTTAAGTGACTTGCCCAGGGTCACACAGCTAGTGAGTGTCTGAAGTCAAATTAGGTTACCCTGATTCCAGGTCCAGCTCTCTATCCACTTTGATGCCTCTACTGCCTCATGTGTCACTTAGTTACACGATGTTGGAAATACAAATACAAAAGAACAAAGATTATGTTCCTGAGTCTGTCCCCTAATGAAGGATAACTCAAGAGAAGGGTCTCAATGACTTGCTCATTCTTTAATCTATCCGATGTACAATAGAGAGTGTGCTAGATTTGGTGTCAGGGAATCTGGGTTCTAATCCTGTCTTTTACCACCTGTATCACAAGTCATTTAACTTCCCCCACATTTGTTTTACTCATCTTGTTAAATGGGAGTATTGGATCAGATGATTTCTAAGGTCTCTTCCACCTCTACATCAATGACCCTAAGATTCTAATTATTTCATGAGCACCTACTGTGTGTAGAGCTTTGTACCCATATACCATGTCTTCCTCTTGGTTTGCTGGGATCATCCAAATGATATGCTGCCCCACAGGGCTGGTAATGCTTTACTTATTTAAAACATTGTCAATGCATGTTCATACAAAAAATATCAATGGACAAAGGGTTTGAAAGAGTGAATCTCTTATTTTGCTCTTACACTCTCCACAAACAGATTCATTCAGTGTTGTTCCATCATTCCATAGGAATGACATCATTAAACTTAAATGCTGCCCACTCTAAGATGTCTCAGAAACCTTTGACTAAAATTAGAATGGACAGATATTTACAAAGTGCTATATGATAGTGGATATCAGAACACTTTGAGTCCTGACTTTGTGAACCCAGATAAGACATTTCACCTCCATGTACCTCAGTTTACTTACGTATAAGATTAGAATGACATTCTACCTCCCAAGAATGTTGTTGAGTCATTTCAGTTGTGTTGTGTCTGACTCTTCATGACCCTCTTTGGGGTTTTCTTGGCAGAGATACTATAGCAGTTTGCCATTTCCTTCTCCAATTCATTTTACAGATGACAAACTAAGTCAAACAAGGTTAGATGACTTGCCCAGGGTCACACAGCTAGAAAGTATCTGAGGATGGATCTGAACTCATGAAGATGAGTCTTCTTGATTCTAAGACCAGTACTCTATCCACTGTACCACCTAGCTGCCCCATGTGTGTTTTTAACTTTCGATTTAACATGGCTTCAAAATTTCAGCATAGTACCAGAAATCTAAAGGACATTCTCAGGGTTTAGAAAAATTACTTGAATGGCATCTAATGATTCAATTACTGACAAATGCTTCTCAACAGTTTTTAAACAAGAAGACCTTTTAAGTGTCATAATGACAGCCAGATACCAGGACAATCAGGAGTGTAGAGGACCTGCATCCTTAGCTCACAGCCAGGTTTAGTCTAAGACTAGAATTGAGTCCAGAACCATCATTCTCAGCAAGTTGAAAAACGTGTTTCTAATTAGTGACGTGAGCCCCCTACCACTCGCCAGAGAGGCAGTGGGCAGTAGGTACAACACAAGTTATTCATGACTCAACATGGTCAATGGGTCCACTTCTTTTTCTTAACTCTGTCTTTTTTGTTGTTGTTACAATGAAGGGTTCTGCTGGTGCTGAAGAAACGGGTGAGTCATTGGAAGGTTATACCAATGTCAGTATTTTTTAAAGTACCACTAGGACAATTATTTATTTTCAAAATAATAGGGCTCTAAATTCAAATATTATGTTTTTTGCTGAGATTTTCTTATGAAATAGCTCTCTCAGCAATATTTAATTAGAAAAAAAGATTTTTCAAATATGTGAGGGAACTCTGAATATATTGACTGTGCCCTTATCCGTGTATGCACATATCTAGACATATATGTGCATGTACAGATGTGTATAGACACTTCCTAACCATGTGACCTTGGGCAAATGATTTAACTCTATTTGTCTTCGTTTTCTCATCTGTATAAGGAGCTGGAGAAGGACTCAGCAAACTATTCCAATATCTTTGCCTAGAAAACTCCAAATGGGGTCATGAAGAGTCAGAAACAACTGAAAAACAACTGAACTGAACAGATATGTGTGCTGTATGCCTACATACATGTATTTCATCATGTGCATTATGTGTTTGCATGTGTGTGCATATATACATATATGTGTGTATATATATATATATACGCATATAGACAAGCATATGCATATACTCAGAGTTTATCAGTAGAAGAGAGCCTAAGATTTAGCTTAAAACTGCTTTAATACTTTTGGGGACACTATCCAAGCTCCTTAAGGACAGAGACTTTCGTTTTTCGTCTTTGTAGTTTCATCATGGATCTCATTGCTTTGCATACAGAAAGCACTTAATCAACATTGGTTGGGTTGAACTGAATTGAAACTTCTTGCCTGCTTCAGTTTTCTTTGTATCCCCTTCTCCCCCAGCTTTCCAGAGACTTTGCTTTGCTGTCAATGGGAATGTTTATTTCTAAAGAACAGATGACTGCTTTCTCCTCTGCCTTAACCTGAGACAACAGTACCTTTTCACCTTTGAAACTGGTTTTTCCATATTACTCATGCCAGTCTTTTTCTCAGTAATTTCATGATTATAATGAGGCAATGGTGCACTAGTTAGCACAGATGACCTTCTAATTGAAAGACTGTAAATTCAATCTCCGTTGCTGGGCACTGACAAAAATTTAAATAAGTATAGCTGCAAAAGCCTTTGCCATAGGCTGGCCCCCGACCGGAGGCCAGCCTGGTCCTAGTCATCTGTCACCAGGAATGGCCTCACAACTTCTGGGTGTTAGCACTGTGAGCCATCAGAAGCAGGTTGGCTTGACAAAGCAACAGGAAATAGGAGAGTTTTCCCTGGCTCTGACTCAGAAATCATGGCTTACTTCCCTTCTCTATCTGCCAAGTTGCCTTTTTTGTCAAAATGTTTCCTAAAAGATGAGTCTCAGCATGAGTAGGCTACACCATTCTTGCATTATACCTGAGTAGATGCAGAAAACCAGATTCCCTGGTACTCTTGCCCATCATTTGTATCATTCAGTTTAGAGGTGGAGATGAAAATTCCAATTCTAGGGCTGTACTGGCAGCTAACTGTTGAGGACCGCTTCAGCTGGTAGCATCTCCACCCCACTTTTCACCACCCATCATTTTGTTCTGCTTTTGTGAGGTCAGTGGGTTTTCAAAAGAAACAATTTCAGAGGGCTCGATTCAAGTTTCCCAGGTGACCTGCTCTTAATTTCAATACAGAGAAAACTACTTCATTGTTAGCCTGAGAGGGAATCCAATAGAACCATTATATGGGAAATGTTTGCACCAAATAATGGAGTACCTGTTAAAATCGTAATGGTCTGGGACCTTGACAGAAGCTTTTTAAAAAGTGGTAGCCCCATGTTGCCAATAGCACCTAAAACCTGGTATTGGTCTGTCAGCTTGGTGCATCTTTATCTCCAGTACATCACCCAGATACAATGGGAATTTTCCATTGCCTTTAAAGTTTTGCATTCTGTATATTTGGTTGTTAGACAAATAGAGCAAGCCTTGCCGACTTCATTTTCATTCTTGGCAGCATGTTTTTATCATAAGGCAGATAGTCATTAATTTACAGAATCAACGCTGGGAACAGCTTTTGTGATCTCATATTAAATTTTCCCCTGAATCCGCCCCTTGGCAAAAATTACTCACATCGTTAAAAAATATTTAATTAGGCTGTAGTTTATACCCAGCTCACTGGGGAAATGTTGGAATTAATATGATTTGCATGAATTCTGTTTCTCTTTTTCTGTCAGAGATTAGTTTTGAATTCAGTTCAGAGGGTCGTTGACACTGCCAAGGACTCACAATCGTGAAGGTCAAACAGGTAGCAAATACTTCCCCTGGGTAGTTTCCCTGAAAAGACAGCTCAAAATTGCTTTTAATTATGGGTTACCTAAAAGGCCACTAGCTGTTTTTATTTTTCCACAGATCTCTGAAGCACTGTGTAGCTGAAAGTTTTAGGTAAATCATTTTAGTTCCCAACTAAGAAAGTCCTAATTCTTTATCCATGTGTATGTCTGCATATGGGTATGCTTCATGCAAACTACTGAAGGATTTTTCCATCAAACTCCCCGATTTATTTTGTTAGTAATTCATAGGAAAGAAAGCTCCTTTGATCTTGTAGTTGGATGTACAGATACAGGAGAGGCAATCTTTTAAGAGAACTGGATTGTGTGAAGACATCATCCTAATGCACCTGCTTCCTTAGTTACCCCTGGCAAGATAAGATGCAACATCTCGTTACACATTTACTTGTTTATTATTTCAAAGGTCCATAAAAAAGCTCCCCTCAGGACTTCGTAGTCCTCTGCCTTTTATAAAGGAGAATGTAATGGAATATTTAATTAATAATCTAATCAATCAATTAATCTCTGTTACGTAAGTGTTAAAAATCTAATTCTTTTTCACGGCCATATCAATAAAAGCAAAATGCCTGCCTACTTATCAGGATAATGGGAAACTATTACAGACACAAAGGAAAACTGAAATTGTATTAATTCTTCCAACATCCACATGGGTAATGTGAACAGAGTAGTCTTTTTTTTTGAAGGACAGTTTTCAGTTCACTCACTGCAGATACAGGGTGTGTGTGGCTTCTTTCAGAAGGTCCCCTGTTTACAAAATGCATACAGACCACACCGTGCTGCTGAGTAGCCAACTGTTGATGAATAAATATTTATCTCTCAAATGATTTATATGGGGCCTCTATCAGCCCTGGAAGGGTTACCGTCAGGTTGACCCTCATTTCTAAAAATCGTGCATTGATTCTGTTTTTAAGGACCTGGAATGCTGCCAGGTGTATCTGCCACAATGATAACAATTTAATTGATAATGAGGCTGATGGAGATTGTCTCATACACTGGCTCATTTCTCAAGCCCTCACTTTTTCACAGAATCCTAGGATGTTAGAGCAGGAAGGGGAACTGCAGAGGTCAGTTAGTCTAGCCCCCTAAACCCCAAAAGAAGAAACTGAGGCCAAGAGAAGTAATCTACCCAGCCAGATGATGGCAGAACCAGGGCCGTACCTTGGATCTCTTCAGTCTAATTCCACTGTACGAGGCACAGTGGATAGAGTGCTGAGCTTGGAGTCGACCTGAGTTCAAATCCAGCCTCAGACAGAAGTTGTGTAACATTGGGAAAGTCACTTAACCTATGTCTGCCTCAGTTTCCTCATCTGTAAAATAGGGAAAATAATAGTCCCAACCTCCCAAGGTTGTTATGAGGATTAAATGAGAAAATATTTATAAAAGCACTCAGCATAGCACCTGGCACATAGTAGGTGCTTAATAAATTCTTCCTGCCTTCCTCTTCATCTTCTCCGTTGCCATTCTGTTTCTGAATCACTTGATTTGGCACATGAACTCTACTCAATTTGTTTTGCTGAGACATATCGGTGGGCATTGTGCCATTTAGCAAAGATTTGTTTGCACAACAGGGGTAGGTATGTATCCAATACATTGTACAGCCAGCTGGTAAAGGGAAGA
Organism: Potorous gilbertii; assembly: GCA_028658325.1. Taxonomy (NCBI): domain Eukaryota; kingdom Metazoa; phylum Chordata; class Mammalia; order Diprotodontia; family Potoroidae; genus Potorous; species Potorous gilbertii. Next base: position 12,931 of record JAQQSK010007241.1, read on the forward strand.
TTTTTTTTTTAATGTTCCCTAGCACAATACAAATATGCTGGGCTGCATGTATAGAAACCAAAACTCTGGAGAGATCGAGAGCTGTGTTTATAGAACTAGAAATTGTACAAACACAGTTAAGGCTAGGGACATCATCTCTGTCTCCCAGGGGAATATAGATCACTCAGAAAGTCAGAATATGCCTTTCCTATTTTGTTTTTGTATTTCTGTGGCATCCTTCCTTGAGGAGCACAGAACTATGAAGCCACTGTTATTTAACCTTTCCTGAGTCTTTTGGGGGTAGCTACATTCCTCATGCCTGAAAGGGACTCTTTCTACATTGCTACTCTGTCGCCATCTTTCCTTTCCTTATAGGACCAGTTCAGGTACCACCTCTTCTAGCAAATTTTCCCTAATATATTCTACTCATAGGGAGAGATCTGTTCTCTGTCCTTGAATCACTGACAATCTTCTTGATTTAGTCATGTATGCTCTTTTAATGTGCATACTAATTATCTCTCATAGCACTTTGCACAAAGTCAGAGTTGTGTGTATAGGCAATTTTTCACAACTTGTGGATTATGGACTGAAAGTGGGAAGTTTGTGTCATATGTATCTTCGTAGCTCAGGTTCTTGGCATGCATGAATAAAAGGATGCTTGGTGATCAGTTAGCTTAGGTAACTTCCAGTGTGGGAACTCCCTCCTCTCTAACAGACTATAACCCTTCTTCAATACCAAGTCCTAGACCAGATTGTCCAGACAGTTGCTGGAGACAAAAGAAGTTCAGTGTTTCCTGGAAGTCTGTTTCCCAGCATTTTACCCTAAACTCTGAAATTATTTTTGTATTTCTTTTTTCTTCTTTTGTAAGTTGTTTTCCTTTAGTAGAATAAGAGCTCCTTAAGGTCAGAGGTTGATGTCTTTTCTTTTTCTTTGTATTCTACCTGCCATTTAATAAATATTTGTTGAATTGGATTGCCCGGAGTCACATAACTAAAAATGAATCAAGTGCAGGATTCAGACACAGTCTTTCTTGATTCCAAATCCAGTTCTCTATCCATCATCCATGAGACCTCTTCAATCCATCCAGTAAATGTTTAATAAGTGATGGTTGAATTGAGTTGAACTGAGAAAAAGTGAAGTAACAGTTGGTACGATTA
>JAQQSK010007242.1:0-14067 GCA_028658325.1 Potorous gilbertii
CAGCGGCCGCTTCCCAGGGGGTCCGAGTCCCAGAGATCCCCCTCTCCCCCCTCAGCCCGTCTCTCTCACTGACCTGTGCGTCTGTGGGTGGAGGGACCTTCGCAGCTGCTGGAGATTCAGGTTCCTGACGCCTGCTGGGCTCTGCTCGCTCCTCTCAGTGCCGCGTGGCTGGGCAGAGCTCTGCGACCCGGGCCGGGAGAGGGGAGGACTCCGCTCCCATCTGGGGTACCTTTGCGGTCGGTTTTTCAGGGCTCTCTGCAACGGAAATCTCCTTCACTGTTTTGCTGCACGGCTTCCACTGTTCCAGGATTTGTCAGGAGTTCTTTTTACAGGAAATCTATGGGCTGTGGGTTCGGACCTACCATAGGTGTGTCTTTCTACTCCGCCATCTTGGCTCCGCCGATGTCGATATTTTAAAATTAAATTTCATTGACAGAATAAGCACAATTTACTGATCAGTACTGACTGATGGATATTGTTTCCGACTTGAATTTCTTCACATGCTAATAGGTACAGTATATAAGTTCATTTAGAATATAAACTCCTTGTGAGACAATGTCTGTGCTTTTCTTTGCACCTCCAGGATTTAGTACAGTGTCTAAGACACAATACGTTTTCAGGTAATGTTTATTGACTGATGTACATTTAATTAAGTGTTCACTGAAAACATGGTGAAAGGATTCACTACTACAGAGCTTCGAAGAAAAACGGTAAATTATGTAGGAAAAATAATCAAAGGATGACACTAATACTGGAAGTGCCCATTCTTTCACATACAAGAAATGATTGTATAATTACAGAAAAGTGATATGACATATGATTGTCTAGAGTTAAAACAATCAGCAATATATGAGGAGAAAAAGTAAATGAAGACACCAGACATAATTGAGCACACTTCAATCTGTCCTCAAAACTGTTCAACAAGTACAGCCTCTCCCACTCACCCCCCACAAAAAAGGAAATGGGGGAAAAAGATTAAATAATTGGGTCTAGGTATTACCACCTTCCACAAAAATTTGGAAGCATGAAGTTGTTCTGACAATGAAAAGAACAAAGGGTTTTAGAACTGGTTTGCCAACAAATTCTTGATCTTTCCAATCAAAGGAAAATGACAGCTAAGAATGAATCTAGTTTAGAGTATGAGCTTATTTTCAAAAATCTGATGGGAAAAAAATGATAGAAACTTTCAAAAAAATTGCTCCTTAAAACAATATAAAGCACTGAAAGTAAAAAAGAAATCTACAGAAATCTTGGTGGAGAACCTAAATTAGCTCTCCATTCCTATGAATATTCATGGAAGAAACTTGCAGAAGGGCACTAAGTAGAAAAGAGAAGATGTGTTAGTCTCTTTGCGTTGGTCTATTTTCATCATGAATTGTAATGGAATCACCATTTTTCAACTTTTATCCCTCTTCCTGATATTCTATATGAGAAGTTAAAATGACATTGATGAGAACAAGAGCACAAAGAGACAAATACTAGAGATGATACACTGTCATAAGCACTAAAGTTTTCATTTTAAATGATCTCTGAAGAAAGAGAGGGAGTCAATTGAGAAGACCTTATATTTGAAAAATCTTTAATTAAAAGATCTATACACATATCATATATATATTTTTCACTTAATATTATTCTATTTTTCCAATTACATTTAAAGATAGTTGGCAACACTTACTTTTATAAGATTTAGAGTTCCAATTTTTTTTTCTCTCTCCTTCCTCTCTTTCCCCAAAGTGGCAGAAATATGAAATAGTCTGTACTTGTACAATGATATTAAACAAATTTTCACATCAGTCATATTGTATCACATATATTAAGGAAAATATAGTTTTCACAAATGATTTCCTACAACAGGTCACATTTATATAAAAGGTTCATAAAAGACAAGGTTTCATTCTTTCCCTTGTTTATTTTTTTCCCTATAAAATAATTTGAAAGAGCAGGAAAAATTAGAGATTAATTGCCAATCTTCTGCAAATGCCCTCTCCTGCTCATAAAATTTCATAAAATTCTTTGATAATTTCAACCACAGACATGTTTTTCATAAATTATGTTGACATCGACAGAGACACTGTGTATGTAGGGTGGAGTGACTATGTGCATCTATGTGTATATGTGTGTGTATATGTGTGTGTGTGTGTGTATATTCATATGTACTGTTACTATGAGGAGTTTTTGTACAGGTCCAAAAAGGAAGATATTTTTATAGACATTAGCATCATACAGATGCTAATTTCATAGATATTGCTCTTTCTGTTTCATCCAGATTCAGAACACCACAATAGTTCATTGAAGACATGTATAATAAGCTAAAATTTACAATTAGTTATTTATATATTTTCGAATTATTTATATAGTTATTAATTACAATTAATATAAAACTAAATAGCTGAAATAAAGAATAAATGCTTGAAAATGCCTAGTTGTATGACCAGTCATTTAGATCATACTATCACTTAGACCAGGTTTGTTAGAAGGACAATGGAAAACATATAAGCGATTTCAATAACGCGAGGCTGTTCCACAGCACCAATGCTTGCTTTTACTACATATTTTCTTCTGGTGCTGTGTCTGATTTCAAATATTGAGACATCACCATGACTTAAGAGTGCAAAGTTGTGAATAATTTCCCGAGTTTTGCAGAGAGGTGTGGTAGGCATAATGTTATAACTTATTTACAAAAATGAGCTATGCAGAAAAAAATTGTTTGAAAGGATTTAAAAACATGAAGGAAAAATATGAGAAAATAGATGTACATATTATATCAAGAAAAAGAAGATAATAATGTATGACTAGTGCAATAATTTCACAACTGTCAATAAAACATAAAAAGAACTTTAGAAAGTAACCAATATTATAAGTGAACTCTCTTTATAGCTTCTACCAGGGAACATAGAAAAGAATTCTATGAAATAGAAAATTTCAACTTGCATTGGTAAAGGGATAGTCACATGAACGAGCTCACAAATTTGAAGCTTTGAAATAAACCTATGCCCTTCGAGTATGAGCCTTAGAAGACATATCATGTTGTTTTCAAGTATTTCTAATATGTCAAAGCTATTTTTCTCCCAATATCTATTGCAAGGGATTGATTTGCCTATTTCTTCTCTCATTTCTAAATCATGCACAAATTCCTATTCTTAAATATACAATGTTTGTAATGCACTCTTTCTTTGGTCATATATAGAGGAAATTTGACCAGTTATTTTAGTGTATACATATTCTCCTATATCCTCAAATAGTTTTCAAAGATCTTTAAAAAAAAAAAAACTGTTCAGAGTAATAACAATGGTTAGTGAAGAGTTCCTTCAGAAACACCAGTAGACTACTTCTAGAATGGGGTAGTAAGCTCAAGATTTGTGTAACATTCTTTCTCTTCACTGCTAAGGTTTTCTTCCCAAAAAGTGATATGTATAACTTTCCTAGACCACTCAAAATTTTGAGTAGATGTGACTCAAAGCATGTCATTATTTACTCTTACCTAAGGGTAAATAGTTATTTAGTCACTCACTCATCCAAGGATCCATGAAATCATTAAACAAAGGATTATTATTAAGAACCTACTACTTGTTTAGACATGTACTCATAGGTAAAATGAATGATACAGGAATTAAGTCAAAGACATTTTCTGAAAATTGAAAATCTTATATTTATTATTTTTTATAGTTAGCATATTTATATTGTGGGTTACAAATAAAGACAGTAATGACACAGTTGCCTCTGTTAGCATTTTATCATGTACTGCAAACTATGTGATAAATATAATAGAGAGGTATAAAACAAATTAACAAATGCAATTCCAAAGGGAGATTATATGTAGGATGGTTTCAGAGTTTCTTGAAAATGATGACATTTGATTTGAGTTTCAATTCAGAGATTAATTATCAAATTAACATGGCATTTTATTGTATATTTTTGCTTGTTTTATCATTCTTTTCTACAAAAGAAGGCTTAATTTAGAAATGGACAGAAGAGGGGTATTTCTTGTAAAAAACATATTGTTGAATTATGGCTTTAAATCCATTCTGCTATTCGTCTCCGTTTTATGGGAGAGTTCATTCCATTCACATTCACAATTATGATTACAATCTGTGTATTTCCCTCCATCCCCTTTCCCACCACTTCTGCTTTTAGCTCTCCCATCTCCCTTCCCCTCCTCAATACTTCACTTTTCATCACCACCTCCTGCAGTCTTTCCTTCCTTCTTTAGGCCCCCTCCCTTTTGCTCCCCTTTGACCTCACTGCTTCTTCCCTCCTTTTAGCTTCCCCACTCCTTTCTTACCCCTTCTCCTCCTACTGCCCATAGAGCTAGTTAGAATTACCTACTTAAGTTTATTGTTCCCTTCTTGAACCAAATCAGGTGAGAGTACCTCTCAAACAATGTTCATCTCCGTAATCTCTTTCTCTCTACTACAATTTTGTACATCTTCCTGCGATGTAATTTACCATTTTCTGCTTCCTCCTTTTCAGACCCCCTGTTACAATCCCTTCACATGCTTAAATCATATTTGTATCATCACATCATTTACTTTATACCCATTCTCTCTATGTATGTCTCTTTTGTATTTCATAATAGATATAAAATTCTCAAGTTTAACAGGTATGCTCTTCCCTTAGAAGGAGGTAAATGGTTTGTCCAAATTGAGTAACAAGTTTTTTTTTTCTTTTTCCCCTGTTTACCTTTTTATGCCTCTCTTGAGACCTGTGTTTGAAGATCGAATTTCTTATTAAGATCTGGCTTTTTGTCAGGAAGGTCTGGAAATCCCTTACTTTGTTAAATGACCATCACCGTGCCTGAAATGTTATGCTGAACTTTGCTGAGCAGTTGAGACTTGGTTATAGTCTCATCTCCTTTGCCTTATGCAATATCGGATTCAAATTCCTTCGATCTTTTAATGCAGAAACTGCAAGGTCCTGTGTGATCCTGACTGTAGCTCCTCCATATATGAATGGTTTCTTTCTGTCTGTCTGTAGTATTTTCTCCTTCACTTGATAGTTCTTGAATTTGGCAACAATAATTCTTGGTGTTTTGAGTTTGGGATCCCTTTTAGGAGGTGAATGGTGGATTCTTTCGATGACTATTTTGCCCTCTGAATCTAGCACTTCTGGCCAGTTTTCCTCAATGATTTCTTTGAAGACATTGTCCAGACTCTTTTTTTCATTGTGACTTTCTGGGAGGCCAGAAATTCTTAATTTTTTATCTCCTGAATGTATTTTCCAGGTCAGTTGTTGTTCCAATGAGATACTGACTGATTCTTGCTGTCTCAAAGAGTCATACTTGCTCAAATTCTAATTTTTGCCTAATTTTTAACTGAGAAATTTGGATAAATGGAAAAGGAAGTACGAAAACTAACTGAAGAAAATAATTTCTTAAAAGGAATAGTTGAGCAGATGGAAAAGGAGACACAAAAGTTAACTGAAGAAAACAATTTGATAAAAATTAGAACTGGGCAAGTAGAAAGTAATGACTCTGAGACAGCAAGAATCAGTCAAAAAAAAAACTAAAGAATGAAAAGATAGAAGAAATTGTAAAATAATAAGTAGATTTTATCAGATTTCAGAAAATGTTGCATGAACTCTGAAAAATACTACGTTTCATATATGTCTGATATATAAATAATTAATTTGTGATATTGATTGTAATATTGCCCATTCAGAGAACCACCACCATTTAGAAAACTAGCAATTAGTTCATTAATTAGTGGGTTAGGTTGATGTGAGTACAATTCTAAGCCATCCAGTTTGGCCAATTTGCAGAAACTTTTCCATCAAACTTTTTCTTTCTGCCTCACATTTCATAAGGTCGAAGTGTTATGGCAGAAATGAAGAGACAGTCCAAATATTGATTTTAATTATTAATAGACTTATATTCCTTAGTAAAATTTGTCATGGTAAGTATGGAATAACTTCTTGATTCTGCATATATTTGTTTTATCCAACCATTTGAGAAACATTGTAAGGTCAGAGTCAGTACCCAAATAAAAGTAATAAGGAATTCTTTTTAGATGTCTTTGCTATTTCTTTTCTCCATCTGAATCTCGAATGTGGTAATACTTGATTTGCTTTTTATAACCTATTTATGTCATTTGGAAATTATTGAACTATTGAACTATTTGGGAATTATGGAACTATTGATTTCATTGAACTATTGAACTATTTGGGAATTATGGAACTATTCAATTTCATTTACATATTACTGAGACGTCTAAAGAGGCTCTGCACTGAGATGGCGTTGAACACATGTTCTAACACGTATAGAAGTGGAAAAGGCTAGTTTACTCATAAGGAATAATTAATGACACCTTATGTGTTATGAAAATTGACACAGTTCTAGGGTTAGGGGAGGAAAAGATTTTGTTTAAAATTGGGCAGATATTTTTAAGAGAAATATATCACCCCTTTATAGGTTAATTAGTTGGCTTTTATCTGTAGTATGTTTAACAGTTGATTATCTTTACAGTTTTTTGACCATTGAAAATAAATCCATCTCTGTCTTATTATTTTTCAGGTAGATGTGAAATCAACTCTTTTTGGAATCTTGCTGAAAGAACAATGGCTAGAACTTGTTATTATATGACGAAATAAATATTGAAAAATTATAAGTAATGGGGAACAGAATTGAGATGCTGTAGTCAAAAACAGATAAAAAAAGAAAACGAAAAGAGCAGGAAATAATTAAAAAATTATAAGCAAAGAATAGGAAGACCAGAGAAGGATATACATGACAACTTTGTAATGTTATGCAATAAAATTATCATGTGTTTTAAAAGAAAGGAAACTGTACATAATGGGGATTCTGCTTCATCCTTGCCCATTTTTGTTTTGTTTTGCTTTGTTTTGTTGTTGCATTCGATGTATTTTTAAAGTAGAAATAACTAAAACTGAGCAGTTTTATTTCTTCTTTGGTATTAGCAAACATCATCAGATGGTTTATAACGTTTGAAATTATATATAGTTTGTATCCTAGATATATGTTATAATAAGAAATAATGGAACTGATATTTAAATGGGATAATAAATTGAGACTGGATACTGATTTCACCGATTTAGGAAATTCTGTGTACAAATGCACTTTGCTTAGCGAGTTACCTAAAGGTTGAGTGAATTGTCTAGCTTCTCAAAACGAATATGCATTAGAAGTAAGTCTCAAATTTGTGCAGTTCTTTAATCTTTGCAAAGACTTTTTTTTCACAATAATCCATTTTACAGAAGAAGAAACACACAGTTAGAAGTAAAATATTTGCCCAGTCACAAAGTTTGTTAGTGTCAGAGTACAGATTTTATCACAGGTCTTTTGCTTCGAAGTCCAAAGTCCAGTACTTTCCTTAATGCACCACACTGGTTTGAAAGCAATAGATTCAACACAAGAAACTAGCATATGTGCAGAACAGCTCATATGATATGTTCCTATGTGGAGGAAACTCAATTGTTTGTTCTAAAGAAAGTCACAGGAATGGAAATGGAAATGCTTTGAAGAGAGGAAGAGTAGATGGATGTCAAGTAATTGTTTCCTATCAGCTAACTGAAAGATGAATTGGAAAACTCTTTGATTAGTTCAGGAGGGATTTAAGAAAGACTAAGCAGTCAGAAATTTGATCATTCTCCTAGGTTAATCTGTTGGTGTAATTCATCTATTGATTTTGACTTGTTTACTGATGATGTCCTATGACAGAGAGTGATCAGAGAAGTCTTGATTTCTGGGGCTGATATGTGGCCTTCTACAAATCAGCCTAGATTGTTAGCTAGAAATTTTGGATGTCTTCACAAAAAAAGGCTCTCATTTACCTTATGATAACCAGATCAGAGCCAGTGATATGACTATTAATATTCACTCCCTCCAAGGAAACTTTTTTGAAGATTATCTTTATTTTCATGTATACAGGCTCTTCCTTATGGTGAGATAGTGACAGAATAAAATTATAAATGTGCTAGTCCATGATACATAAACTTGTCACACAAAATTGGAGTTCAGGGATAAAATATTTCCTTTGCAGAATGAGATTGACTAAGCAAATAGCATTTGAAACGCCTCTCATAACTTGCAATGATTTCATAATTGTGAATATATCTGAAATAATGAACTTTGTTATTAATCATCCTCTAGATATGATAAACTGATGAGGGACTTTGTTGGTAACCATCCTCTAGGTATGGTTAAAATATAATTCCTTATAATAAGGAATGTGTGAATGTTTGAAAATTTACTACTTGGGATAAAAAGAAAATGTTGGATGGGTAATAAAGATAAAAATCAAGAATTAAGATAAGATAAAAAAGATAAGAATTTATCACATACTATGCAAGTGTTTTTTTCTTTCCCCTATCTTCAATACAAGTAGTACAAAAAGAACAGCGTATCTAGAAATGTCCCATGAAAATTACCTTAAGAGATAGATATTATCCCTAGTATCTGTGAGATGGTAATAAAAATGATTTTCAAAATATTAAACAAAAAGCTTATCTATAAGCATCTCAATTGAATAATAATATTTTTTTCTTCTTTTAATTATTTTGTTTGTTTTCAGTATTCTCCAATCATTTCCATATGACAGATTTTGTCCACTCCCTCCTCCCCTTCTCCACATTTCCCCCTCCCTCCCTGAGAAAGAACAAATTTTATATAGGCTCTACACACATGTTCCGATTAAATAAATTTTCACCTTGGACATGTTGCATAGAAGATTTAAAATGACAGGAGAAATCATAAAACGGACCAAAACAAAATACAAAAGAAAACAATCTACTACATTCTGAAATTGAATTCCGTAGTTCTTTCTCTGGATGTGGATGTCATTTTACCCTAAGAGAACACTGGGAATTTTTTAAGTACCTGCATGGCAATGAGTTTCTAAGCCTACCAAAAAAATCCCTGCACATTGTGGTTGTTATTTGGTTATTATTTCTAGCTCTACAAAGTAATTATATGATAGTTTCATTGGAATGGCACTGGATAAGTAAATTAATTTAGGTAAAAGTGCCATTTTTTAAATATTGACTTGGCCAACTCAAGAGAAACTGATCTTTTTCCTCTTACTTAAATGTGACTTTGTTTGTGACTGTGTTTTATGTGTTCATATAACCCTTGGGTTTGCTTTGGCAGGTAGACTCACAAATATTTTGTAATGTCTACTGTAGCTTTAAATGGAATTTCTCTTTCTGTTTCCTGCTGTTGGGCTGTTTCAGTAATATATAGAAATGCAGAAAATTTGTGTGGTTTATTCTGTAACCTGCAACTTTGTCAAAGTTGTTTATTATTTCAAATAATTTTTACTTGAATCTCTGAGTTTATCTAAGTATATCATCTGTAAAAAGTGATAATTTAGTTTCTTCTTTGCCTGTTCTAATTCTTTCAGTTTCTTTTTCTTCTCTTATTGCGATAGCCAAAATTTCTAGTACCATATTGAGTAATAGTGGTGATAATAGACATCCTTGTTTTACCCCTTATTTTTATTGTAAATGTATCTAGCTGAGGGGTGGAGCCAAGATGGAGGAGTGAGAGGAAGGACTTTCCGAAGAGCTTAGACAAACTCAGATTCCTCTAAAAAGAGAAACCGATCAAATTTTGAAGTGTGAGAATCTTATAGGAAGCATACTGTGTCAGATTCATAGTCCAGGACAGACTGGAAGGTCAATGGGAAGGATCTGTTCTGCGGGAGTGGAAGAGCACTAAGGAAACAGCACAGTGCACCCCTACTGGTGCAGGGCCAAGCAGAGAAACCCCAAGACATTCTGAGACAGCTGAAGTATGGTCAAATCTCATGCAAAACAGCCCAGGAGGGGAGTTCAGTGGAACTGAGCGAATAAGAAACACGGAGCGACAGCTATCTACAACAACTACTTCTGAGACTATCAATTTATAGATTAAATGTCTGTGAGGTAACTACTTGAATTTCTGGGAACCAAAATGGTGGAGTGAATGGTAAATGCTCTCTCTCACTCCACTTGCTGATTTTGAAAGAACAATAAAATATTTTTCTAGAAAAATCGTGGATGAGTTGGATCAGCAGAAGGGGCAAACAGTCTCATAGAACATGAGGCTAGGAAGATCACAAACTAGGATTGCTCTTGTTGTGGTAGAGGATCGGAGCTCTCCTAAACAGCCCCATCTCACAGAGCCAGGAGGAGATCTGGAGTTTCTGGGGGGTGGAGCCTCAGAATCACCAATTCCAGGACCCCTGCATGCCTCAGCACCTCAGGGAAAATGGAAAGACACTAGAGCAGCTGTGATCACCAACTAGTGAGCTTCACTTTGCTCTAGCTCAGCTGAAGAGATCTCCTGTTACCAGACAAAACCTACAACACACTTTGTAAGCTGACTCCAGGGATAATCTGGGGAAACCTCCCACCCTCCCCCCCCAAAAAAAAAAAGAATTCACCTGGTGTCTGCTTTCTCACACCAGTCAGCTAAGCACCAGGTTCCTTAGTATCTAGCTGAAAGAGCCAGAGGCCACACAACCCAAAGTCTCATCATCATGAATAAGAAACAAATCAGGAAAGAAAAGAGGATAAAATATTTCTATGGGAACAAAGACCAAAAAACAAGTACCAAAGAGGTACTTGAGACTCTACTCCCATATGAAACTTCAAAAGGGACTGTCAATTGGTCTCATGCAGAAAGAGCCCTATTAGAAGAGCTGAAGAAGGAAAGAGAAGAAAAACTGGCTAAAGATTTTAAAAGTATGAAAAAAGTTCATTGAAGAGAGCAAATCTTTAAAAGGAAAATTCGACAAAATGAAAAGGAACTACGAAATCAAACTGGTGAAAATAACTCTTTAAAAGGAACAATTGGGAAGATGGGAAAGGAGATGCAAAAGTTATATGAAAGCACAAACGATGGGAAAGCGGATGGAGGGAAATACAGGTAGTAATCTCAACTGTGAATGCGAATATCATGAACACTCCCATGAAACAGAGATGGATAGCAGGATGGATTAAAATCATAATCCAGGAATTTGTTGCTTACAAGAAACACACTGGAAAGGGAGGATGCACAAAGTGCAAAGGTAAAGGGTTGGAGCAGAATATATCGTGCTTCAGCTGATGTAAAATAAAAGCAGGAGTAGTAATCCTAAACTCAAACAAAACAAAAGCATAAATACATCTAATCAAAAGAGATATGGAAGGAAACTATAATCTACTAAAAGGCACCATAGACAATGAAGCAATATCATTACTAAACACGTATGCTCCAAGGGATATAGCATCCAAATTATTAGAAGAGAGGTTGGTGGAGTTGAAGAAAGAAAGAGACAGAAAAATTATGCTGTTGGGGGCCCTCAACCTTCCCTTCTCTGAACTTGATAAATCAAAATGTAAAATAAACAAGAAAGAAATTAAGGAGGTGAATCAAACTCTGGATAAAGTAGCTAAGATAGATCTCTGGAGAAAATTGAATGGGTATTGAAAGGAATATACCTTTTTCTAATGGGGACATGACTCATATACACAAGCTGAACATGTGCAAGAGTGTAAAATTCTTACAATTCAGTGCAGAAATGCAAAGATAGTTAATGCCTCCTTCTCAGATCATACTGCAATAAAAATTAAGTGTAATAAAAGGCCATGAAAGGATAGATCAAATATTAATTACAAAGTAAGTAATATGATCCTAAAGAATGAGTGGGTTAAACAACAAATCATAGAAACATTAAAAAATTTCATTCAAGAGAATAACAATAATGAGTCAAACTTCCAAATCTTATGGGTTACTGCGAAAGCACTTTTTAGGGGAAACTTTATATCTTTGAATGTATACATGAATAAAACAGAGAAAGAGAAGAACAATAAAATGGGCATGCAGCTAACAAAGCTTGAAAAATAATAAATTGAGAATCCCCAAGTAAACACCAGTTCAGAAATACTGAAAACCAAAGGAGAGATTAATAAAATTGAAATTAAGAAAACTATTGAAATATTAAATAAAACCAGGAGTGGGTTTTATGATAAAACCAATAAAATTGATAAACTTTTGATAAATTTGAATGTAAAAAAGAAATCCAAATTACCAATATCCAAAATGAAAAGGTGAACTCATCTCAAATGAGGAGGAAACGAAAACAATAATTAGAAATTTCTTTGCCCAGCTGTATGGCAATGTACTCGATAATCTAAATGAAGTGAATGATTATTTTAAAAATATATAACTTGCCCAGAATAACAGAAGAGGAAGATGAATTCCTAAATAGCCCCATATTAGAAAAAGAAATTGAGCAAGTCATCAATGAAATCCTTAGCGAAAAATCTCCAGGGTCAGATGTATTTGCAAGTAAATTCTATCAAACCTTTGAAAGAGAGTAAATTTCAATACTATGTAGACCATTTGGGAAAATCAATGCAGAAGGAGTCCTCCCAAATTCTTATTATGATACAAATATACTTTTGGTACCTAATCAGGAAGAGACAAAACAGAAAGAAAATTATAGAGTAATTTCTCTAAGGAATATAGATACAACAATTTTGAAACCAGCTCTGCATTCCTGGTATGAATCCTACCTGATCATAAAATATTATTCTTGTGATAAGTTGCTGTATTTTTTGGTAAAATCTTGTTCAAAATTTTTGCATTTGTCTCCATTAGAGAAATTGGTCTATAATTTTCGTTCTCTCTTTTGATTCTTCCTGCTTTAAGTATCAAAACAATATTTGTATCCTAAAAAGAACTTGGGATGACTCCTTCATCCTAATTTTCCCAGATAGTCTATATAGTAATGGAATTAACTTTTCTATAAATACAAATCACTTGTGAATACATCTGGCTCTGGAGATATTTTCCTAGGGAATTCATTGATGTCTCGTTCAACTTCTTTTTTTGAGGTGGGGTCATTTAAATATGCACCTTCCTCTTCTGTTAGTCTGGGCAACTTATAACTTAAAATTATCATCCATCTCATTTAGATTGTCAAATTTATAAGCATAAAGTTTGGCAAAGTAATTTCTTATTATTTTTTTAATTTCCTCCTCCTTCGAGGCAAGTTCATCCTTTTCATTTTTGATATTGGTAGTTTGGCTTTGTTCTTTCTTTTTTTTAATCAAATTGAGCAAATGGTTATGAATTTTATTGGTTTTTTCATCAAACCATCTCCTAGTTTTATTTATTAGTTCAATAGTTTTCTTAATTTCAATATTATTCATCTCACCTTTGACTTACAGTATTTCTAATTTACTATTTGCTTGGGGCTTTTCAATTTGTTCTTCTTCTAGCTTTTTCAGCTGCATGCCCAATTCATTGATCTTCACTTTGTCTATTTTATTCATGTAAGTATTCAAAGATATAAAACTTCCCCTAAGAACTGCCTTTGCAGCATCCCATAATATTTGGTAGGATGTCTCATTATTGTCATTCTCTTGAATAAAGTTGATTGTTTCTGTAATTTATCGTTTTTCCGACTCATTCTTCAATATTATATTGTTTAGTTTCCCATTAGTTTTTGGTTTACTTTTCCATGGCTTTTCATTACAAATAAGTTTTGTTGCATTACGGTCTGAGAAGGATGAGAAGACTATCTCTGCCTTTCTGTACTGGACTGTAATGTTGTAATGGTGTAGTACATGGTGAATATTTGTATATATGCCATGAACCTCTTAGAAAATGGTATATACTTTTCTATCCCCATTCCCTTTTCCCCAGAGATCTATCATGTCTTTATCCAGAGTTCTGCTCACCTCCTTAACTTCCTCCTTGTTTATTTTGAGATTAGATTTACCAAGTTTAGAGAGGGGGAGGTTGATGTTCCCTGCTAGTATAGTTTTTCTATCTATTTCTTACTGTAACTCCCTTAGTTTCTACTCTAAGCATTTGGATGCTATACAAATTGGAGCACATATGTTTAGCAATGAAATTTCTTCCTTGTCTATGGCGCCTTTACCAGAATGCAGTGTCCTTCCTAACGTCTTTTGATTAGATCTATTTCTGCTTTTCCTTTGTTTGAGATTAGAATTGCTGCCCATGCTTTTTTTTTTACATCATTTTAAGCACAATATATTCTTCTCCAACATTTCACATTTACCCCAAGTGAATCTCCTTGTTTCAAATGTGTTTCTTGTGAACAACATATTATTGCATTATGG
>JAQQSK010007243.1:0-14067 GCA_028658325.1 Potorous gilbertii
GTGTGCATTTTATTTCTTCCTTTAGTCGAATATGATGAGAGTAAACTTCATGTTTTTCTTTCACCTCCCCTCTTTTTCCCTCCACTAAAACGTCTTCTGCCTGCCTCTTCTATGAGAGATAATTTGCCCCATTCCATTTTACCCTCTCTCTTCCCAATACATTTCTCTCTCACCGTTTACCTTGACTTTTTTTAAGATATGATCCCATCCTATTCAATTCATTCTGTGCTCTCTATCTCTGTGTGTGCATGCATGTATGTATGTGTGTGGGCACACGTGTGTGTGTGCACATGTGCATGTGCATGCGTGTGTGTAATCCCACCAACTATCCAGATACTGAAAAGTTTCAAGAGTTACAAATATTGTCTTTACATGTAGGAATGTAAACAGTTCAACTTTAGTAAGTCCCTTATGACTTCTCTTTGCTGTTTACTTTTTCATGCTTCTTCTCATTCTTGTGTTTGAAAGTCAAATTTTCTTTTCAGCTCTGGTCTTTTCATCAAGAATGCTTGAAGGTCCTCTATTTCATTGAAAGACTAGTTTTTCCCCTGAAGTATTATACTCAGTTTTGATGGGTAGGTGATTCTTGGTTTTAGTCCTAGTTCCTTTGACTTCTGGAATATCATATTCCATGCCTGCTTTGTGAGCCCCCGTCCACTGCTGCCTCCCCTGCTGCCCCCAGTGGGGGCCTGAGTTATGGGGACACCTCGCTCCCCTGTTGTCGAGCCAAACTGGCTCTCTCACTAACCTTTGCCATCTGTGGGTGGATGGACCTGCGCAGCTGCTGGAGATTCCATCCCTGAAGCCTACTCGGATCTACTCCTCTCGGTGCCATGCAGCCAAGGCAGGGCTGGGCTCTGCTCTGCGTCCAATGTGTGAAGGACCTTTAGTGTCGGTTTTTCAGGTCTCTCTGGAACAGAAATCTCCTCCACTCTGTTGTTGTGTGGCTTCCACTGCTCCAGAATTTGTTGAGAGTTCCTCTTTACAGGTATTTTATGGGCTGTGGTTTATTCTACTCAGCCACCTTGGCTCCTCCCTCGTTATGCTAAGTTTTAAAGAAACTAGAGATTCTAAGAGATAGGTAGTGAAGAATGTGTCCTAGGTTTGGAAGACAGCCTATGGAAAGTTCCCAAGATGGGAGCTTAAGTGTGAACTAGGAGGCAGCCAAGTGGTGCAGTGAATTGAGTGCTGAGTCTACAGTCAGGAAGACTCCTTTTCCTGAGTTCAAAACTGGTCTCAGCCACTTAATAGCTATGTGACCCTGGGAAAGTCATTTAAGTCTATTTGCCTCAGTTCCTCAACTGCAAATGAACTGGAAAAGGAAATGCAAACCACTCCAACATGTCTTCCAGGAAAACCCCCAAATGGGATCATGAAGAGTCTGATATGATTAAATTAACTGAACAATTACAAAAGTAAGAATTTCAGTTTGACTGGACCATAGATTAATGTCAAGATGAATAATATATAATTAAGTTTGAAAAGTAGATTGGGGTTATTCTGTTAAGGATTTTAAATGACAAAGGAATTTGTATTTTTATTCTATAGGTAATAGGGAACCACTGAAGTTTGATGATAAGGGGAGTAACATTAAAAGTATACTTTAGGAATATCTCTTTGACAGCTGTTTAGGGGATGGTTATAGTTTATTCTTCATTCTCAAAGAGGACCAGGACATCAGGGAGGTGATGCCATGACATGAAACTGAATAAGATTTAAGAGAGGGCACACTGAGCAAAATCACCAGCCTAACTTTCTCCTCCAAAGCCATCTGGATCCAGTGACAAGATATAGATGAGGACTACTGGAGGTGGCCCTCATGGAGGATGGGATGGAGAAGAGAAAGGCCTGATACAAAGGAACTGATTAGGATTGTACTTCAATTAACCAGGTAATGAGAAATTAACCTGAGGGCAGCCTTGTGGGTAGGAAGAAAGGAGATAGAAGTGAAAAAAGAGGAGATAAAATCAACCAGATTTGACCAATGATATATGATGTGAGTGACAGTGAGGAGCACTCCATGAACAGCCCTCCTCTGAACCACCCTCTTCTGCTCAGTATTTCTCCATCCAAAGGTCCCCTACCTGAAGGGTAACCTGACAGCAACCCTTTCATCCCCACCTCCAGTCTCTCTCTAATATGGTCCTATTTTATCTTGACAATGGAAAAAAAAAAGAAGAAAGAAACAAAATCCAAATCAAAATGAAACAAAGCACCTTTGGAAAGGAACATTGATATTGCTTCTAGATTTTTCTTTAAAAAATGACTAATTGGACTATGATGAATACTTTTGATTTAGTACCAAACTTACTTATATGTAGTTTGAAGAGTTTTACAAAGTTTTCCCCACCCCTCCAAGTGTTATTGTCATCTGTATTTTGCAGATGAGGAAACTAGAGCATTGGAAAATGAAATAACCTGCCCCAAATCAATTTGTGAGGAAGTAAGAAATTCTCATCTCCTGACTCCATACCCAGCACTGTTTTGACTGTACTATCCCAAACTGCTTCTCAATCAGAAAATCTTAGAGAATCAAAAGTGTTGACAGTTCAAATATATGGAATCTATGGAATGTGACAAAATCAATTCTTTAGTGCAAAAGAACATACATATAATCACTTTTACATATAAAATTGTCAGAGAACTAGCTGAGATAATGGAGATACTAGAATTTCCATGTAAATAATAGTAAAACTTTTCAAGTTTGCATAGCCAGAAATGTTAACATATGCAAAGGGCATATATTTAGATGAGGGCAATAGAAGGGGTGGAACTGCAGGGTGAGGGCTGATAGCGCTTGTCTCTAATTTCCTTTGCATTCCTTTGCTGCCGATCTGTTGGTCCTGCAGGTTGGTATTTCAAATACTCATTAGACATATTGGGTTAATTCAATTACTCTTGTTTTCTGCAATGTATATAGATTCATGACAGAGTATTATAAAATGAACCCAATGAATCTTTTTGTAATGAGTTGGAGGGTTATGGAGTATTTCAAGACCACAGAAAATTAGTACCACTTCCTAAACTTTTATTTAAAATAGTAAATTCCTCTACGATGAATGTCTCCTCTCTTAACTATATTCTTCTACTTGGTGTTTCCCCTCTCAATGCTCATGTACCTGAATGGTTTCCTTACAGCACCCTTCTTTTTCACTCCCTAGTCTTCATCTCATATGCAAATAAAAACTACATTGGAATGACACTTTTACCATTTTTATTTTCTGTTTATTGAAGACACACTTCTAGGTCATGTGATCAAAAAGATGGAGAAGTAGGTCTTTTCTCTGCTTCTCATGAACTCTCAAACCTCATCAAAATAGGAAAGATTTTTAAGAGACTGAGCAATTTCCTGTGTCTTAGTATAGGACACCAACAACCCAAATGAGGCAATAATTTGATAAACTAACAGTAGAGAAGGCTAAATACTAGCCCCTAATATACTCTCAGTAGCTGCTCCTGCACCGGCTATCATGCTCAGGAAGCAGACTGCACATGCCAAACCACAGGATTGCAACAAAACTCAACTCTACCCCATCTCCATCTTCTCAGCATGGAGACAGAAGTGTACAAGCTTGTTCAGGCTGCGACAGCAGAAGAGTAGTGATTCATGCTACAACACACCTTAGAGAACTGGGTCAGGAAGTAGTATGTAGTTATGTGACATTCCACTGAACTTGACACCCAACTGAGGCCAGTTTTATCTCCACAGAAAACCATTCGAGGAGAGACCGTTGCAGATGAAAAATTAATTGACTAGAGTAGAAGGAGACTGAAACACTTTTGAGATGTGGGGATGCAAAGATGGTTCAATATATAAAAAGCTATCATCACAATTGATCATATAAAAATAAAAACTTCCCAAACCACATGATTATTTCAATAGATATGAAAAAAAGCCTGACAAAGTACAGTACAAATTTCTACTAAAACAAAACAAAATAAATCCTCTAATGCATACAGGAACCTTTTCTTTAATGTCATAAAATGAATTAATCTAAAAATGAAAAGGACGCATCATGTGCAACAGTGGTACACTAGAGTCTTTCTAAATAAGTACAAGAATAAAGCAAGGATGTCTCTTCTTCCAGCAATTATTTGATATAGTTCTGTATATTTAAGATAAGGTTGGAGGAAGGTAGATTATGGCCCAACTACAGCAATTTGAATGTAGATTCTGTGTGAATTTAAGGAGTTTTTAAATGAGGTGGTGTCTCTCCCTTTTATTTCAATTCTCACATTTGGCAACAAAAGCTTTTCTAGGTAAATGATGATGTAATGACAGTCTCTACATTAAGGAAAGGAAAATGAGGGAAAAGATATATTCAAGAACTCTGTGAGCAGATGGAATTTATTTCTAAATATTCTGCAGAGCTGACTAAGACCTCAGCAGTTACATAAATAAGAAAGAATCTGCATCCAGCATGGATCTAATTGTGTGACAGTTCCCAAGATGCCTTCCGCACTTTCCCTTTTGAAAAAAGAAACCCCTCTTTAATATGTGTTAGGAATTCTCCTTTCTTTTCCAGCATTCAAGGACTGTGGATGCTGGGAAGCATAGGTTTAATCTTTTATTTCTGTCTCTTGGTCTGCATTTTGATATCTTTGAGTACAGTAGTTGACTGAGTTGACTGAGAACATACGAATGAAGTGTTTTCCTCTTTACTCATTTTGTTAACAAGGTGGATGTGCACATTCTTATCTATGTTTCTAGCTGCTATTGAGTCATTGGAGCAGAGGTAGACATATCTAAATAGGGAAATGGGGAGATTTTCTTGGCTGTTTACAGGAATGAAAACAAAATCAAGTGAGAAGTAATTAAACTATATAGACACAAGGCATACTAGCCTAACAGGCTAACCATACAGAAGTGAGACTTTCCAAGTTTTTCCTCTAAATTGTCTAGCTGTGATAATCAGAATGACTCTTTCTGTTTGTGTTTTTTTTTTAAATGAAGACCAGAGATCCTCTAATAGAAAGGCTAATAATTTTTTTCTTCCTATTTGTTCTTTTGCATTTTCTTGTTATTTAATTTGTTCATTCATGTCTGACTCTTTGTGACCCCATTTGAGGTTTTCTTGGCAATGATACTAGAGGGGTTTGCCATTTCTTTCTCCAGGTCATTTCCTCAGAAGAAGAAACTGAGGAAAATGGAGTTAAGTAACTTACCCAGGGTCACATAGCTAATAAGTACTTAAGACTGTATTTGAACTCAGCCTTCTTCTGCATGTTGTATCAATTTTAACTCAGGCTCTGTAGGGTAGGGAAAATAACCTAATACCTGAAAATGTTGACAAAAGGAACAGGGGGCTGTGGAGTCAAATTACTAATACAGTTTTATTTAAATATATAAATGGACATATATATTCTCTAGCAAGCAAAATCAGTTCATTTGCATCCCTCAGAGGAAGGATAACACTTAGTTACAAAATTCTAAGTAGTACACATATCCTTATACCTAGCCTAAGAAAGGTGGAAGCTACCAAAGGCCAGATACTATGAGTACAATCAATGAAGCCAGAGTTTGAGGGCTCCTACAATAGAATAGAATAATATGAAGTTGGAATGAAAAAAAAAATATGTAGTGTGAAGAATTCTTTTTGAAATTGTTTTGCATCTGATTTTTAGGTTTTCATAAGGAAAAGATGATTGTGGTGTTTATGCTTTCCACTGATCTTAACTATTGTTCAACTACAGGGATCTGACAGATCTCAGGAGTCTGAATCTCTCCATGTCTGTCATAGAAGACAGCTGTCTTTGTAAAACCCTTCTGTTTTTCCTCCCTTTGTTTTTCATGTATAAATTTCACGTTGTTTAATCTTTCTTGTCATGTTGGATCAGTCTCACAGGATTACAGATTTAGAGACCGAAGAAAATTTAAAGTCCATTGCATCTGACTCCGTAGTTTTACAAATGAAGAAACTATGCCACATAGAGGTTAGACTTTCCCAGACACTTTCTCAGTTTCAGACAGCTAGTATGAGACTGAATCAGAATTTGAACTCATGTCTTTGTGATTCTAAGTCTAGCACTCTATCTGCAACACAACCTAGCTATTGATTGTGCTATCTAGATGTCCATCAAATGCTGTGCCTTTTGTTGAGGTGTTTCCTCTCCTTGAAATATCTTCCTTTCCTGTTTTTTTTTTCTATTTAAATTCTACCTGTCTTCCAAAGCCTAGTTAAGCTCTGTCTTCCCTGTGAAGATTTCCCTTATGATCACAGGCCTCTTTTATCTTCTCCTTCTCTGACTTCCTGGAGTAGTATTGTCCGCACCACTCATTTTGGTGTTTTATTACACGAGGCCTTGTATTTTTTTCTAATTATTTCATATGTGGGCCTTGTCTTCTCCATTTGATATAACATTTTTGAGTCAATTATCAAGGCTCATGCTTCTTTAGCATCACTTATATCATCTAACATACAGTGCTAGGCAAAGAACAGATGCTTATTGTATGTTTTGAACTGAGAAGTTGCCTTCCCCTGAAACTTCAGTTCAGCCTATCTCTAGTTCATTTTTTCCCCTTTTTCTTCTTAGCTAATTACAACAATTCATCCTGGGTACTGGAATTTTTCTTTAGTTAACTTATTTTCTCAATGGATCCTCTGGTTCCCAAGTGTGTTGCTGTATAGCTCCTTACAAGTGCTGAGAAGGCTGGGTAGCACCATGGTACTTAATAGACATTTCTTGCTTTTTTGCAATTATGGTTCTGAGTCATATGGCTCAAACAAAATGATGTCACCTGAAGCCTTCTGCTGTGTAGGTGAAAACCATAAAAATGGTAATTGGGAAAAGGAAGTACTTAGTAAGACTTAGAAACAGAGGCCTGCTCTCAGGGTATTAGTGGGTAATGAGAATTTGTTCTCACAAAGAGAACTCCTTTTAACTAAAGAGTTTCATTTGCCAAATGAGGTTCCACACTGGAACGCTCTCAAAATATTCTTCAGTATAAAATAGTTTTAGGGAAAGTGAAATGGTGTTTCACAGAATTCAGATGGAATTTTCTCTCCTCCTTATGGCATTCTGTTAGCCTCCTATTAAATTCAGCTGTGATTCTCTTAGCCTGCTGTTAGTTTCTTTGTTACTAATAAACATTTGTACTACTGTTTTAATACTTTTACTTCAAAGGGTTTCTAAATGTATTTTCTCATTTTATTTTATTTTCATTACTTCCAATTGTCCAGAAGAAACTGAAGTCAAATGGAAGTTAGGTAACTGAATAGTATGCAACAAAGCAAACACTCACATTACAGGCTCCTGCTGCCAGGCTCATATTCTTTTTACTAGATTACCATTTTTCCCATTTGTAACATGTAATTCTTTACATATTTGGGGGAGGTTGTTTTTTTACTTGACCTACAATTTCACCAGTATGGGGAACTTCTCATGATGAAACTCCCTCTATCCAGGCAATTTGATACCTGATTTTCAACCTATAGACTCAGTTGTTATGAAATTCTGAGAAATTTAAGTGTATAGTAAGCACTGTTTTCCACTTGAAATTGCTTTCAATTTACTTTGTATGTATTTTGTGTTTTCTTCTGTCCATCTTGTTACCCTCCCCACCCAGTAGAATGTAAGTTCCTTAAGATCAGGACAAATTTTCATTTTCTTTTTTGTTTCCTAGTACATAACCTTAGCACCTTTACATCTGAGGCAATTGGCACCTCCTAAACTGAAATAAACGAAATCATCCATTCAGGCTGACTTAAAGCTGCAAGGGACCTCATAGTTATTGAAGTGCCATACAGATAGAATGTTTCAATAACAAAATGAAGGTGAGTTTTTCTGTCTTCAATGAGGAAATAAAGAAAGCATTGAATGATGAAATCAACTATGTCTCAAGAATTAAACCATGTTAATTAACATGTCAGTCAACAAGTGTTTATTAAGTTCCCATAGGGTAGAAGGATCACAGTGAAAGGATTGTGAGACAGAACAGTCTGTTTTGAAAAAGAAGACATATTACACAGATGACTACTGCCAAATGTTGGTTGTTGGACAAGCCAACAAAATGCCATGTGGAATGATAAAGCATTACATTTCCTAGGACGAATGTAGACTCTGGAAAAATCAAATATCTAAGTCTCATTTATTGCCATTGTGAATTGACAGAAACTAATGACTGCAATAAGGCTGAAAATTAATGAATGTTAAATAGACTTCATCATGTGATTCAGCAGAAGCTCTGAAAAAATGCATATTGATTCTGGCAAGATTTAAATACTAATATTTGACACAATCTTGCATTCCAGAAAAGATGGGTGACATACTGACTGGAAGTTTATACTAAATAGAAGCAAATGCTAAAACAGCTTTTGGTGTTTATAATCAAGGAAATTTGATTTTGCTTCATGTTTTTGAATTAAGGAGGTCATATGTTATTCGAAAGACCTGGGTTGAGACTTGACACTGACCTTTATCAGTTCTGTGACCCTGAGCAAGTAAGTCACTTAACTCCTGAGTCTTGTTTTTTTCTATTTCTATTGGTTGTACTATATGTCATGCAAAATTGTTAGGAAGGAAAAGCATTTGTAAGTTATAACATGCTAAATAAATATGAAAAATTACTAGGATGGATATATCTCTTTGACAGAATAGTCAGGACAGTTAATTTAACAAACATTAAGTAATTCATCTTAGTAGCTGTCCTACAACATATTATCAAAGGGATTTTCCTCTCCAAGGATTTTCCTACGTGATTAAAATCACAGGTCTTAATATCCCCCACCTAAGCATGCAGACACATGTGTGTACACTCACATAATCTCCAAATTTTCAGAGCATTTTCTTATATGTTTATTTCAGTTCTCTTTTTGGAGTGAAGGGAGATAGTATAACACTTAGCTCAAAGGAACAATTATATTGGATTCTCTCCTCATTGGAGGAGATTGATTACTAAATGATTTGCATCTGTAGAGAAAGAAAGAACATGGACGTCAGATATCTTGTTTCTGCTGGCTTACCATTTGTAGAGAGAAGATACACAACACCAACAATTTTTCAGCTCCATGAAGGAAGAAAGAATCTAGGGGAAAGCTAGTATGCAGAACTTCAATCAAGTCCTTATTCCTAGCTTGCTACATTAGAGATTTCAAGAAATTTCCCCTTGGGTGAGATCTAGGACTCTCTTGTGTGAGCTGAGCTGTCTCATGCCCCATAAAAAAACTCGTTCACTTTGTACTGTCTGGCATATTTTCTCCCAAGTATGCTTTCTCTGATTTCTGTTTTGTTATCAACTTGGAAAAATGGATTTTTATTGCTATTTGCTGTGAGTATTCACCATGGAAATGACATTTGGTGGAAGAGGAATTAAAGGCTTACATAGAGCTTGGGGGTTCCCCTTTCCCATTAATGGATAGTGATCAGAAGCATACTTTTAGCCTAAAAGTTACTTTCACTAGACTAATGATATTTATCAGTACAGATATAATTCTATTTTTATACCCCTTATCTCTGGGTATATCAGAGTGGCCAGCATTTATCCCCAACCAATTCCTTCCTCTCCTGCAAGGAACCAAAGTCTCCTTTGGAGAAAGGTGAGGGGAAGAAATGCTAAAGCTCCAGCCTTCAATTCTATAATTGTACAATTATACAATTGTATTTTTGTTTATAGTTTATATTTTTGCAGGTCTATGAGTATACAATTGTATTTTTGTTTATAGTTTATATTTTTGCAGGTCTATGAGTTGAATAGGAATTATTTTCTACAAAAAATCTGTTATATGTTTGATACTAGCAGGTGTCTTTTGTTTGTTTGTTTGTTTTTTGTTTTGTCTTTGTTTTTGTGAGCCCCTTTGAAGGAAGGACTTTTCCTCCCATACTAATTTTTCCTTATTTGTTTCAATGAATCTACCATCACTTTGCATCCATTTCTCACCATGCCTTTGCATTTGAATGGATGTTGCCCCAAGCAAGCAATCTGAATGGCTGGGAAACTTGATTCAAATAGGTTTTGGCAATTTTTTTCCCCCTGTAGTCAGTTCTATCTCAAAAGTGGACTTTTGTCTTCCCACACTAGAAAAGCCCTTGTGTTTGTGGGTTTTTTCTTCTTTTTCTTTTTTTCATAGGGAGCAATTGCAGTTGTTTTTAAATTCATTTTGTTTATGGTCACAGATAATTTTATTTCTTTCTGCTTGTACCTTGGAATATTTCTAGTGTACTTTTAAATTTTCATTTAGTTATTAGAGTCACAACACACTTATCCAAACTGGTTTGGCTTTGTCCTGCTGTTATGCAACTGCTAAATTTATTGATATGATCTCTCTCTTAAAAGTTTGTTTGCTGTGAAAGTTTGGTTAAAGAGACAAACATGTTAGGTGAAACGGAAATGCATATTGTTTATTCCCTTAAAGCTAGCCAAAGGTAGTGAGCTTGTAAGTACAAGCAGCCAAAACATAAGTTCTGACTGATTAAAGAATGAGTCTTTTTATATGTTTTAGGACAGTCTCAGGATGTCTGTGTCCCTCAGATCTATGGTCTCCATATATTTCTAACTATACCATGAAAAAGGAAATTTCTGAGATGAGTAAGTTGTAAATACAAATTGAGAAGACAATTGACAAAGTAGTGTTGGTTGGAAATTACAAGCTCAAGATATCCGTTTTTCCCTATACAGCATATGCCTCTGGGATATTAAGGTAAGTCCCACAGTTCTGGTTGCAGGCATTCTGTCACAAATGGGTCTTTGAAGTTGATAACTTAGGAAAAGGAATTTTTAGAGCAAAGCAGTTTAATTGATTAGTTCAGGCTTTGACCCTTTTTGGTATTCAAAAAGATTGGGGAGAGGTTTGCAGCTGTTTTTTTATAATTAATTGCTATATAATGCTGCAGGTAAAAGTACCGTAGTACTTTTAGTACTGTTTTCATGATTTGAATGTATGACTTTTTCTTGCATAATTGTATTGGTTAAGTACAATATAAAGATTCAACAGGAGTATGGGTGGGGGGAGGAAGTGCTATTTTGTTTTTGCCCCTATTGAGTATACATGTCTACATGGATCTGGCTGGATATGGTTCACAAGGAGGCAAGAAAAGACATCTCATCCCAAACAGTGGAAAGAGTGTTAGTCTATTTAAAATATATACATATATATATATGTATATATATATATATATATATATATATATATATATATATACATATATATATATATAATTTCCCAAGAAAGACAGACAATTGAAATGTGAGTGAGAATCAGTTGTCATGTTTAATAAGTTTATTAAATACCTTTTATGCACCAGGCACTGTACTAGCATCTAGAGATACAAATACTAAAAACAAAATGATCTCTATATGAGAATGAAGACTTGATCCTAAAAGTATTTTCCTCACTATGTTTCTAGGGACTAAAGAGAATATATAAAGCCAACAGGCAAGCTCACAATGAAAAGCAAATATATTTATTACTTTATACAACTCAATGAACAAGAAAGATGTCACTTTATTTCCAAATAATGCTCTATTACTAATAACTGTAGTTTCTAGAACTCAGTGAAAGTGATACAAATCTTTTTGGAGACTTCATTCTAACCTTCTCTTGTAACCTCTAGCACACATTTAATCAAAAACTGTAGTAGTAGCATGCAGGTCAAAGTTGCTGTATCTCCAGGTAGCAAAGTCACCTCAGAATTTAACCCTAGGTCTATCCCAGCTGAAACCACACAGACCTATCTTTTCCTCTTTCAAGATAGGAGCCAACAAGGATTTTCTCACTTTATCCAACTAAGAGGGTAAAGAGAACCAGACTACCTTAGGGATAAACCAACCAACGAAATTAAAGTGAGGGATGAAGGGGGAGTTCATTGGTGGTAGAACAGGACCACATTTTTTTTTCCTATCTAATCTCCACTCAGACAGAGATTACTTTTTGTATCCTTTGCTGTAAATTACTGTGAAACTGAGTTAGGGCTTCTACCTACATCTGAGCACTGCATAGGGGAAAGAATCTTTTAAAATAATTTACTTTATAAATGTATTAGTGCTATTATTATTCTTTTCTTGAGACATTTTACATTGAATGTTTAACCAAACTCAACACACAGGGCATTTCTTGCAATCTGAAGCTTTACTAACAGTACTTGTAATTGCTAAAACACATTCTCACAGTGCTTCTCCAGCCATGACTGGAAGACTTCAAATGACTTTATTTTAATAGAAATTTAGAGCCCACAAAAAGAATGTTTTTTGCCTAACACATCTACTTTCCTTTAATCCAATGAGCTTCTTCTACCTGTGCCTACCATTTTACCAGTTCTTTTACCAGCTCTAAATGACCAC
The DNA here is from genome assembly GCA_028658325.1 of Potorous gilbertii. Classification (NCBI taxonomy): domain Eukaryota; kingdom Metazoa; phylum Chordata; class Mammalia; order Diprotodontia; family Potoroidae; genus Potorous; species Potorous gilbertii. The sequence continues at coordinate 12,278 of JAQQSK010007243.1, forward strand.
ATCCCTTTCTTCATGGGGAGTTATCCAGGTACACTTTTAGAGGCAGAATGTTTGGAAGGATAAAAGAAGTAGATGAGTACGTAGTGTGTACATAGAATCTGAAAATTCCAGAACACTGTAGCAAGTATAGTTAGAAATGACTTTTGGGTTTTTTTATTGTTTTAGTTTGGGGGGGAGGTTGTTTTTATTTGTTTTTTTCCCTTTGACTTTGGGCTCAGAACTCTTAGAAAAAGGTCACCAAGAGAAAATAGAAAACAATATACAATGTGCTTGCACTCAAGAGACATTTAAAAAAAAAATCTGTTGAATTAGACATTAAACCCTGCTTTGCCACATCTGTTGAACTACAAACACCATACTTTAGTATTGTGGAGTTACTAGTTCGGACCTTTTCTTAATCTTTAAAATCATAGAAATTGAATCAATGAATAAATCAGTTAGTATTGAAGTGGACATTATTCCTCCCTGGGGCCCCTAGGTTAAGAGATATCTGTTAGGTTGCTGGGCAGGGTTGGATAACCTTGCCTAGCAGCAGCATTCTGCTGAGCCCCTGTCAAAACGTTATTCCCCCTTGCCTGGCAACAACTTGTGCCCCCCTCTCAGAACCGTTCCTGTTAGATCCCCTTTGCCAGGCAACTACCTTCTGCTGGGCACCCAGCTTCCTGACAACAACTTTCTGTTGGGCACCCCCTTCCTGCAACCATTCTCTGATTGGGTCCCTTTCCTGGCAACTACTTTCTGTTGGGCCCCCTTGCCTAGCAGCAAGCCCCCCCTCACCCTGTCAGAACTATTCTGTGAGAAATGTTTGTTGTAGAAACCGCAAGGCTGTGCAGAGAAACACAGAAATGCTTAAAATGCACACACCCACGTTAGTTCGGGGCTGTCTCCTCTGGGTTTCTCCATGAGGCAGCCACCAGCCTGGCTAATAAAGATGCTTTCAAAATTCCTAATCGACTCTTGCCTGTGAATTTCTCGGTCCGTCCATTTCAGTATTTATTAAGCATTAAGTGACACTGTGCTAAATAATGAAAATATTAAGAAAAAGAAAAAAATAGTCCTTGCTCTCAAGGGGCTTATATCCTGATGGGAGAGGCAATAGGTACTTATGTAGGTTTATGCAAGTTACCTACAGAGCAGATTCAAGTTATCTTGTATGGAGGAGTAGGCAATAGAAACTGAGCACACCAGCAAAGGCTTCCTGCTGAGTCTTGAATGAAATGAGTTTCTAAGAGGTGAGCAGGGAGAATGTTTAAGGCACGTTGGGTCTAGGACAGAGGAGGAAGATTCATTACAAAGACAGAGAATTAGGAGATGAAGGATTATGTGTGAAAAAGAGCTAGAAGGTCAGTGTAGTTCAAATAGTGAGTGCTCAGGAAGAAGTAACATGTAAGAAAGCTTGAAAGGTAGGAAGGATAGGACTGGAAGGAACTTTATAGGTCATCTAATTCAAAGATATTAAACCCATTGCAATACTCCTTAGTATTGCCCAAACTAGGTTAAAATGTAACTGGGACATATTTAATAAAATAAATTAAAATACAGTAAAACATTGATAATGCTAATATGTGATTTTCTTTATTTTTATTTTTATTTTTATTTATTTTATTTTTATTTTAATTTTTATTTAACTTTTTACATTCATTTTCACAAGATTTTGGGTCCCATTTGTCCCCTCCCCCCTCCCCAATACACTGGACATTCTAATTACCCATATCACCAATCTGCCCTCTCTTCTATCATCCCTCCCTTCCCTTACCCCAACTTCTCTTTTGTCCTGTAGGGCCAGATAA
>JAQQSK010007244.1:0-14066 GCA_028658325.1 Potorous gilbertii
TATATATATATATATATATATATATATATATATATATATATATATACATATATACACGTATATATGTATATAGTATTTTTTAGACAGGGATTGAATTAAATGACCTCTAAATTTCAGTTCTGACATTTCATGCTTCTATAATTCTACAAACTGCTTTATATGTATTATAACACTTACCAGAATCTTTAAGAGTCTAAACCAGGGGTCCTTAAACGTTTTGTTTAAGGAACCCTTTGCCAATCTAGTTAAGCTTGTGGACCCCTTCTCAGAATGCCATTTTTAAATGTATAAAATAAAATACATGATTTCAAAGGAAACCAATTAAATTGAAATTCAGTCAATATATAAGTATATGTAAAGCATGCATATTATATATGTATATATGTATATACTTATGTGCAATATATGTCTGCATGTGTGTATACATATACATTTTATACTTATATATGTTTATAGATTCTAATATAATATTGCCTGATCTAAATTGTAACCAATTTTCCATTGTAGCTAGGATGGTACAAGCATAAAAAGGATTATGATGGATTTCTGCTATCCATAAGGAAGCATTTGATGACAATATCAAGTAGTTGACTAGATTTCTGAAGAAGATTGTACAGTCTCCTTTTCATAATCAAAAGATGGTAACTGAACATTTAGGAAGGGAAATATTGATCCTAAAAAGTTGATCCACCTTCGATGAGAGCAGATCATGCCAAACAAACTTTTCTTCTTCTTCTTCTTCTTCTTCTTCTTCTTCTTCTTCTTCTTCTTCTTCTTCTTCTTCTTCTTCTTCTTCTTCTTCTCCTCCTCCTCCTCCTCCTCCTTCTCCTTCTCCTTCTCCTTCTCCTTCTCCTTCTTCTTCTTCTCCTTCTCCTTCTCTTCCTTCTTCTCCTTCTTCTCCTTCTTCTTCTTCTTCTTCTTCTCCTCTCTCCTTCACTGTCAGATCAAAGGAATGCTACAGATACATTTTACCTACATTTTAGCAAAATATTTGGTAAAGTCATGTGATGCATGTGGACAAGAAGAATATGAGTTAGAAGGCAATATAGAAAGATTTGGAATTGGTTGAACTGACTGAATGAACCCAAAGAGCAGTCATAAATGTATGAATTTAACCTTGTAGACTCTCTAATAAACAGCTTCAGGAATCTATGCTTGGGTCTATGCTGTCTGTTAATGACCAAGATAAAGACAAAGACAGCATCCTTGACAAATTTGTAGATGACCCAGAGGCAAAAGGCATAGTAGCAACACACTGGATGGCAGAGCCAAGAGTCACATAAATATCAATAGGATAGAATATTGGACTAAATTTGGCCATAACATTTAATAGAGATAGAATATAGTTGGATTCAGAATTCAAGTTAACAAGTATGAACTGAGGTAGATGTAATTAGATAAGTTTGTGTATGAAAAGATTCAAGTGGGAGGGTTAGTGGATTCAATATGAATCAGCAGTGGTACGCAATAGTCATAGTACCCAGGACTAGGCAGAAGAATATAGGTCCTGTTGTATTCTGCCTCATGAAGACCACATTTGGAGGATCTCGTTTAATCCTGAGCTGGCACCACAATGGAGGAAGAGAGCATTCTGATCATGGTGAATATGATTAGAAAGAATCAGAAGATAGTTTCACAAGAGATTTGGTTAAATAAAGGAGCAATATTTATCCTGGAGAAGAGAAGTTTTAGAGAGGGCATGAGAGCTGTTTCCAAAGTTTTAAAAGGTTGTCACATGGAAGACACAAGTTTGTTCCAGAGGACACAACTAGTAGTATTGCATAGAAGGTGCAGTCATATTTTGGATTAATAATAGGAAAAATCTATAGCCATTAGGGTTGTACAAAAGAGAAATGGCCTACTTTGGGAAATGGTGGCTTTCATTCATTGGAAACCTTTAAAGTGATGCGGGATAACCATGTGTTAGAGATACTATAGAGAGGATTTTTGATCTTCTATGGTTTGGACTACATGTCCTCTAATGTTCCTTTTAATTTTAATATTCTATTATATAGCAACTTAAAATATGTTATGTCATGAGAATGTTTTAGATGTGATACCCCTTACAATCCATATGATACACCATATTGGATCCTTTGAGAATCTATTGCTTTGTGACTTTTTAAAAAAGGACATTTATTTATTTGTCCATTTAAAAAAAAGGCAAAAATGGGTTACAACACTGCTTTAAACTTTCAGATGCGCAAATAAAGGGATCCCAGCTGGTTTCTTTATTTTCAAGTAACTACAAAGGCAACAGTAGAATTTTGGCTTCTTGGAATTTTCCTTTGAAAATTCTCACAACCGTGTGTGGTTGCAATCTGGCATTTTCCCTTTGCCTGTTTTGTGGAAATTTATACAAATTTCTAGTGCTCAGTTTGAGTCATATCATTTTGGTTTTTACTCATAGTCTTTTCCTCAGAGTAAATTCCTTACATTCAAAGGAACTTCAAACAAAGGCTGGATGACCACTTGTTGAATATGTTATAGGAGAATTTCTTTTTTCAATTGGATATTGAATTAGATTGTCACTGAAGTCCCTTGCTATTTCGAAATACTGTTATCCTTTCAGAGTGCAAGCATGGACCAGCATCACTTCAGTGCTACCTGTTTAGAAGAGACCTGAGTTTGGATCTTAGGTCTTACTCTTACTAGCTTTGTGACCTTGGACATTTCACTTAACTTTTTTGAGCCTAATTTGAACGTGAGGATAGTATTACAGTACTGCCTTCATCATCAATAGGACTGTGGTCAAGAAAGCACTGTAAATCTAACAGTGACACACAAATATGAGTAGTTACTATCACAAATCTCCACCTGTGAGCTCAGACCTGCCTGTTATTTGATACCAATTTAAACTTCCGACAGGCAATGATTCATACACCATCTCGAAGGTCTTAATGCTTTAGTAACTTAAAACAACACTAAGACTTTTGGGAAGCCCTATAGAAGGAGCCTCTGAACCAAATAGTAGCTGGCTCTGTATCAGGTATCCAGACCCAAAGTGAGCCCCTGATTACCGGCTCTGCAAACAAACCTGACCTGAGAAACAGCCATCCATTTTGAGGTCAATTTCATTCTCTGCCTACTCAGAGGACATAGCACTGTCCTCTGAATTTGAATCAGGATTTCTGGGATGCAGACATTGCTTTAGCAAAGCTCATGACTCTTCTGTACCACAAAAGGCAAGGCTAGCAAAAACATGCAATAATAGAAATTCCCATGAGGTAAGAGTAGGAAGCCTTATGGAGATACCAGGAAGTGAGGCTGGGGACAAGAAGAAAATGAAATCCAAATGCCATTCTGGTCTGTTCGTGGAGACTATAGAGGATGTGATATTCAAGGTGGGAAGATGAAGGTTGAATTAATGGGTTACCTGCTTTTCAGAGTTTAAAGTTGAGGGAATTTGCTAAAGATGGGAGAGACAAAATGCTTTTTGCTTATCACTCTTCCTCACTTCCTGCTTATAGCCATGCCCACCAATTCATGGATCCATATAGATTCTAATGGGGATCATTTCAAAGCTAGGACAGATTTCTCCATCTACTGAAAAATCCCTGAGATGGCCATTAAAAGCTTCACAGACAGACTCCCTTGGCACAACCTGACCTCTTGGAATCCCTTCTTCTGCTTCCAAACTTTGCTTAGCTGTTGTGTTGCAATCCTTTACTAATAACAATTGAAATTTACATATAGCTGAAAGGTTTGCAAAATTGGACATGTAATGGAAGAAATGGTCAATGAGGTCTCAGATATGCCATTCTGATAGGTTAAACAGAATATACGCAGATATTTCTTCAACTGGTTCCAGTCCAATGTAAAAAAAACTTTAGATGCTTGTCTCTAGCCATGCATGATGTATGGGCTGGCTCTATGTGATGACAGAGAATTTCTAATTGGTTGAAGAATTAGAACTGAGATTGAGGAGTGAGCATTTGAGTACTGAGGTCTGCATTGAGTACTATACATAACTGTTCCCATAATGAAGGGATAATTTGAAAATTTCTCAGTCTCTTTTCATTTCTGATCCTGAGTGAGGCAGGAGTTACTGTGAATTGTTGGGCCTGGAAGCAGCAGCAAGCTGCATTCCCCCATCTGGATCGTATTTGTCCATGAGCACATGGCACCTCCATTTCATGTGTTTGTTCTTCCTTGATGTTAGGTGAATGAATATCCAGATGCAAGTTTGGGAGTTGGGAGGTCCCTCAGTACCATGAGGTTCCATTTGCAATTGTACGTACACTTATTAGCACTGGGTCATTGATTCTATTTCCAGACTCCATGTAGATACTGCCATTCTTTGTTTACTGAAAACATTACCTGGGACATATAAAAAAACTATTTAGCTCATAGCTGGCAAAGTAATCATATTTTAGTGCAATTGATCTTATTTTGGAGAATCTAGTTCATTGGTGAGATATGGAAACCATCCTAGTCTCATTAGGTACACACAAATTTTTCTCTGAGGCTAGACTTCATGGGACTCTACACTTCCAGAAGAGAAAAGCATTAAGAATGTGGAAAAAAGGAAGGGATAGTGTGTTTCTTCAATCATTTAACTGTGGCCTGACTCTGAAGGAATTAAGGATGTTATGTTATAGAACTATAGACATTTTGTCCCCTTGGTTTCCAATTTTTGAAGTACATTTGATGTCTCCTACCATAGTTAAGGGGCTATGTGGTAGAGTAGAGAAAAATGGATGTGGAGACAGGGGACTTGCATTCACATCCCAGCTCTTCCACTTAGTACTTCTATGAGTTTAGGCCCTCAGTTTCTTCATCTATGAAATGTGGAGCTTGGGCTCAGTGAACTCTAATGTCCCTTCCTGGTTAAATCAATGATGCTCTTACTTGAGAGATATTTGTAAAGTTCCTGTCCAATCCCATTTGCAATTCAATTCAAGTTCCAGCTCCTACATGATGCCTGTCTAGATTTCCCCTTTTCTTAGTGCTTTCACCTGAAATTACTTTGTATAGAGGGCAGTTAGGTAGCACAGGGGATAGAGTGCCAAGCCTTAAGTCAGCAAGACTTATCTTCCCGAATTCAAATCTGGCCTCAGACACTTACTAACTGTGTGATCCTAAGCAAGTCACTTAATCCTGTTTGGGCAGCTGGGTGGTGCTGTGGATAGAGCACCAGTGCAGGAATCAGGAGGACCTGAGTTGAAATCTTACCTCAGACACTTGACACTCACTAGCTGTGTAACCTTGGACAAGTCACGTAACCCCAATTGCCTCATCCTGGGTCATCTCCAGTCAACCTAACAAATATCTGGTCACTGAATTGAGATGGCTCTGAAGGAGGAGTGAGGCTGGTGACCTGCACAGCCCTCCCTCACTCAAAACAAAGTCAAGGGCAAGTCATGTCATTATTTCTCTGATGGCATGGTCTTCTTCGGCAATGAAGGATGAACACACTTTGTGTAGATTTTGAATTTACCTCTTGAGCTTAGCATTGGAGAAGGAAGAGAGAAAAATCACTCCAGTATTTTTGCCAAGAAAATCCCATGAACTGTATTGGCATGCTGTCATCCATGGGGTGATGAAGAGTCAGACACCACTGAACAACTGAATAAAAACAACATCGATCTCTTGGTTGTTTTTCCTCAATATGATATGCATTCCTTGGAGAGACTGTTTCTACTTTGACTCATTGTAACCCCATTGTCCAACATGACTAGCACATAGTAGTTGCTCAAGAAATAATTTGTTAAATTATTTAATGGAATCTGTCTAGGGTGATTATTTCTGCGATGACCAAGATTTATGTTGATGTTTACTGACTTAAAAGAGTGACCTTGTGCTTTATATCGGAGGATGCATCCTATTCAGAATTTTTAGCCCTCTGTGTGCTAACTATAGTCACAAATGTGCAATACAAGATATAGCAATACAGTCAGCTTTCTTGGGGCCATTTTGTCTAGATCTCTTTGCTTTTATCACATTGTAATTGTACCATATTAATTTGTATACATGTAATTCCTCCATCTTCCAATACCCGTAATATATAATCTTTAAGGCAGAGACTGATTTTTCCTTTTTTACTCCTAGTATCTTGTAGTGAAATGCTTTGAACATAGCCGGCACCTAATGCATGCTTATTGAATTCAACTAGATGAAACATGAAAATTCAAACAATGAATTTATTTACATGTTATCAGACATAGCATTGATTTTCATTGAATAAACCGATTTGTTGATGGGATTGGTTGTTTGCTTGGGTACTGCATAGATATTACTACAGATATACAAGATTTACATACCAGTACAAAGTGGGGAGGGTAAGTGATTAGAATATCCAACTGGAAGAGGAAAAATCACAGCTGGAGGAGGAAACATGGTGCTTTACCAACCAGATATCTCTGAAATAATAAAAATCATCTCTTAGAATCTGGGATACAGGAATTCAGAGATTTTTCTGTTATAAGCAGTAACCAAAGTGGGAAAAAAGACCCAACTATGAGTTTTTCCTAGGGGCATGCTTACTTGATAGGTGCTCCCCTATCTTCTTAAGCCTGAATTTTTTTCACTGTGATTAAAACCATCTTAATGTGCTCTGTAAGCCTTCACAACTGTGAGATCATATGTAGGATGTAGACAGTATAGATGCATTTTGGTTGTTGGATAAGTGGATGCCAATTATTAAATCAAGGACAGCTGCCCAGGATGTGATCGGCAGGGGCTGAGACATCTTCCTGCCCCACCACCCAAACTCTTTGCCACTTGCACATTAATCTCTGAAAATCTGGGAGGAAAAGCATCAGAAAAGCAAATGGGTTTTTCCCTGACAATATTTGGATGGAGTTTAGAGGAAGGCAAGATTACTGGTCATCTGAGGGAAGAATTTCATAGGATCTACGTTTGGAAAGAGTCATGTAGGGTCATCATGTAGCTTAACCTATTCATTTTATAGATGGAAAAACTGAGGAAGAGACAGGTAAAATTACTTGCTCAAGTTCATACACGGACCAAGTAAAGAGGAGAGATTTCCATGGGGGAAACTTGAGAGATTGGACTTATTGGAGCAGACTGTTGGATTTAGGACATTGGAAACAAACTAGGCCTCCATCATAATTTTACCTTGGATTAGTTTTATATGCATTAATTAAAATGATTGCTTTGGAAATTTCTACATGATCTCCATTGCATACATACCACATTCATGGTGCACACAATGGAACTCAGTATTTCTAGAGTGTTTTGTTCTATTTCTTTACTGTGGCAATCTAGGCCAGTTATCTGTATACCCTCCTTTATTTATTTTTTATTTTTCACAACAGCTCCTGCTGGGTTTATTTTTCTAGTTACACATCAAAGAGGAACCATATGTGGAGAAATATTCCCTTTGCTCTTTAAACTGACATTTCTAATTTGTGTATATAGCTCAGGTGAGAGTTCTGACTTAGAACCCATGAATACTAAGAAGAAAAGGAAAAAAAAGGAGACCAGGTCTGAAATAAGTTTTTAGATGCATGTGTTTCAAATGAATTCATCCCTCACCTCCCTTGGGCCATGCCTCCCTTCCACCCTCCACCATGGCCCAAAATGTTCCCAGAAAATAGTCATGACTTCCAGGTGGTAATGAGTGGGAACATGTGCCTTCATGGATTGGGAGGTGGTCTGGACAAGACCAGATATGGCACGTAAAATACCCAAGTTAGGCTTAGGTTGTAAGATAGCTCTTGCTTCATCTGGGTAAATTTTTCTTACCCTGAAATGGAACAAATTATATGTATGATTGTATTTATTCCCTAAGAAGGGATTTCTTTCAAAGTTTGCTTCAGTTTTGAAACAACTAGACTCACTGAAACTGTAGATTTAAATAGAAAGACAATATTTGGTCTTTTATCCTCAAGAAATACTAAAACACAGTGCACAATTCACTGGTGATGGTGAGTGGTAAACAAGCAGGGAAAAGGCATCATATGAGAACCTTTTCATTTATAGCCTCCATAAGGTGACCTTAAAGACCTCCACAAAATATCTTTCATCCCTGATCAAATTTCTGAGATTTGACTGAGATCCTCGATCACTGAAGAACCATCACCTTACTTACCTTTATGCAGATAATTTTCCATTTGGAGGATGCTCTCCATCCCAATTTCTATCTCTTCAGAACCCTAGAATTCTCCAAAGCAGAGCTCAGGTGCTGTCTTCCTATTTGTCTCTTACAATTTGAATAACTTGAATATACTTTGATTTTCCTTATTTGAGTACATGTTGTATTCTGCTAATAGAATGTAACTCCTTCAGGCCCAAGACTACTGTTTTCTTTTCTTTTTTTGTATTTGCATCTTTGATGCCTAGTATAATTTCTGGCTTATAGTGAGGGCTTAATAAATGTTTGTTGAATTATTCTCTAGTAAGACTGTCTAGTATTTTAGGTAGCATGTTTAACCCCTAATCTCTCTGCCCTATGGGGTTATATTTGCTCCTGATCAAAGCTCTATCCATAGCTCTGAAAAAGGATGATGTGGGGAGTGTGATAACGGCTGCTTGTGCAAGTGTTTGTTACCTCCTTTTGCAACAACCTCAGACATAGCCCTTAAAGATAGCTTTATTCATATGCTAGTCAAGTGATGGAGAGGCTTTATTGCCAGTGTCTGAGAAGCTAGTGACAGCAAGGAAGACATCCTTCCTTAAATTGTGCAGAAGCTTGGTTCTATGGGAAAATTTCAAAGTAGGAGCATTGTAGGAGCGTTAACAAGTGTGGAAGTGTTCCCAGAAGCCAAACATGATGGTGAAAGGTATCAAGCTCATGTCCACACAGAATGGTTGAAGACACTTGGAATGTTTAGATTGAAGAAGACACATCTTATGTTAGCTACATTCAATATTTAAAGAGCTATCATATGGAAAATGAATTAGATTTTTTTTTGTTTGGGCCTGAAAGCAAAACCAGGAGAGTTATATGAAAGTTTAAAGGAGACAAATTTAAGATTGTTGTTGGGAAAAACAGGTTAAAACTTTTAAGTAATTAGAATTGTCCAAAAGGAGAAAGAAGTTCTTCAAGAAATTGTGGGTTCCTCTTCTTTAGGGATCTTTGGGTAGAAGCAGGACAAATTCATTTGGTTATGATATAACAGGGATCCCTTTCACATATGAGTAGGACTAAGTGGACCCGTCCAAAATATAAACTTCTGAGGTTCTGTATGGCCTGAAGAAGAGCTTTCTCCTTTTTTTTTATAAATGGAAGGCCATTTTGCTTGTGCCTGCATAAAAAAGAAGGGAAGATTGAAAATTTAATAGTTAATTCCCACAAGGTTTTTAAATTGTAGACATACTCTATTTTTTCTCTATAGAGTCCATAAAAATGAACTGGTTTGCACATAGCGTATGTAGGGTTGTTAAGCATTTTTTGGAACCATCTGTCCAGCTATAATTGAGGATACAATAGTGTTATACAGATATCCTTCATCCATGATACCATCGTGCTGTTGCAAATGCCATTGGAAATGGCTTTACCTCCAGAACAAAGTTCTTTACCTGCTGAGAAAGTCAAATCATATATGTATCTTATGTTTGAAGGAACCTTGAAGACTACACGGTAATAGATTGGTGATCTGGTAGCTAGCGCGGTGCTTGGCACAAAATAAGAGCTTAATGCAGGCTTGATTGAATAGAACACAGGAGTCTATCTAGACTAGTTATTCTATGCAGAAAATGTGCTTTTACTTTCAAAAAAGACCAGATTTTTAGGTCACATCACTTACCAAGTGGTGACTTGAACAGACCTCACAAGCTTGATGCCATCCTGAACCAGCAAGCCTCCAGAACACTTAAGACACTCAGTGTTTTCTAGAGTTTTCAGGTTATTGTTAGTGATGTATATCCTATTTTTAAGGTTCTATTCTGTGTTTTTATTTTAAGACTCAATCTATCCCTAGCCTATTGTCAAAAAATCACCTGTTCCATTAGCTGCTCGAGTCATGCTGGGCTTTTAAACATTTTTTAAAAATAGTTCATTTGGATCACTATCTAGTTAGTATACTTTCATATTACAAGTGGATGCCTGTAAAGTTATGGAAAGGAAAGTATTATTCACTTTGCTAGAAGGGACCTAACTCAGTTCCAACCTTATACATACTTCTCTGGCAAGTTCACTTCTACAAAGCAAAATGTTGCTATTTAGTAAAAAAAGAATTACTGGCAATTAAAGATTTATCAGTAGTAACTTAAGGGACTTGTAATAACTACCTAGAATTTATGTAGCACCTACTATGTGCTAAGCACTTTACAAATATAATTTCATTTGCTCCACACAACACTGGGAAGTAGGTGGTGTTATTGTAACTATTTTACAGGCGAGAGAACTAAGGTTAAGATTTACCCAGGGTCACAATACTAGCAAGTTTTCTGTGGTCAGATTTGAACTCAGATGTTCCTGACTCCAGGCCCAGCATTCTTTCCACTGCACCACCTAGCTGCCTCAAGTAAGATCTAACAAACAGTTTTTCATTCACTCCTTAATTTGCTCTTTTTTTTTCCTTTTTGACTTCTCTATGATTTTACTACTGGGGCAGTTCAACTTATCTGCAAGTTTTCTCTGTTTGCCTTTTTGTTTCCCATCTTTGGCTATTTAACATGTGCTCTGTGGCCACTAATCTAGCCACACCTAGGAGCTTGACATCCTCAGCCTTTTTCTGTTGTCCTTCCAAGGTAATATTATATCAGACATTTATGCCTTCCTGTCTGGCTCCTTCCTCAACCACAGTCTCCAACTTTTCTCTTGAATAGGCCACCAGGCCTAGGGGATTTCAGAGCTCCATTTAGTCTATATCATTTCTTATCATTTTTTGAGATTTCACAGGAGCTAGTTCCAGCTGGTTTTGAAGGCCCACCTCTTCTGTCCATGAGGATTGCCTCAATACTTCTGCATCTTCCCCACCCCCTTCCCCCACAGTTGCTTATCTTCTTTCAGTGTGGCTAGGAGAGTGTGCTTCTCTCCATTCCATTTTATGGGGTCAGATTGGGTTGGGGGAACCAGATGGAGGAAGAGATAGAATCCATCTCAGATAAAGTTTTAAAGTGCAGATGATGTAGGTGATCTAAAACCCTCCTTTGCTCAAATTAATCCCATCTTATTTTCTAACACACTTATTTGTGTTCATTTTTTTTTATTTCCCCACTTCCCCCATTAGATGGCAACCAATTGGAGGGCAAAGACTGTGGTGTTTTTCATTTTGAATATCCAGTGCCTTGAATGATTCCTTGCCCATATAAGAAATAATCTTTTAAAAAATTAATTGACGCTCCCAATTTGCATAGATAAAATAAATTAATTAGCATGTATTGCCGAGGCAGAATTTAAGGAACTGAATTTCTTCCTTATTGTTTGAGTAAAGAATGCATTTGCTAGTCCTTATTGCTGTACTGACACCTAAAGAAAGCAAGTGACTTTAAATAACTGGTCTGTAATGGAGGGATATATTTCTTGGTATCAGTCCCCAGTGACATTTTTCAAATACCCAGTTCTCTCGATGTTCAGTTTGTTCCATTTGACAATACTACCTAAGGCCCAGCTCTTTCTGAAGCTGCCTGACCTTGCTGTGAAAGTCAGGAAGGCTTCTATAATATGCACAGGCTATGGCATGTAGTCAAGGGATACAGCCTGAGGCACAAAGGGGAAAAAGGCCATGTCGTGCCCCGTTCCAAGAAAAGCTAGTTACTGTTTTGATAACAGCAATGTCCTTTCAGTTCAAAGTTACCAGCTAACAAAACAAGTTGCTCTCCACAGCAGACCAACTCCTTTCCATCACAGAGAAGCAGATCTTAGCGTAACAGCCCAAATCATAAAAATACATTTACAGAAAAAGCAGAGCACATAATGTGCAAGCAGAAGCCAGCATCAAACAAAGCTTCTTCAGTGCTAAGTGAAAAGAAATAAATACCCACTGTGGACTGTTCACACCCTTTTAATGCCAGAATTTTTGTGAAAGTGATATTCTAACCTGTGCTCAGAGGAAACGAAACATCAGAAGACAATGCAGGAATGAAAGGAGGAAGATGTCAGAAATCAATTATCCATCATAACAAAGTAAAGAACAGTCCTTTCTTTCCGTCATATTTGTTAAAGGGTTAGCAAAGCTTTTGAGTTCTTTACTTTGTAAATCAACAATGTGGTTCAGTGAAAATTTGCTGACTGGAGTCAGAAAATCTTGGTTCAAATCCTTATTTATGGCATATAATCATAATGTCTCTCACCTCTAGTGTCTTCATCTGTGAAGAGACAGGGTTGGAATGGAAGTCCTATAAGTCATTTGATCCTTTAAAACCTATGTTCGTATGATATTTGTGAAGGAAGAATAATTGTTTGGCTTGAGATCCAACTAGAACCTCCAAGCCCTTTTTTCAAGGAAATATGAAATCAGAGAACAATGTGGGTGTGCCTATGGACCCAAAATGTCTTACTGGCTCAACTCCGACTTTTTAAATTAACAAAAGAACTTATTTATTTACTTTTTTTTTTGCTGTAGCTTTTGTGAAACACCTGATTGTAATAAAGAAAGACTTTATTGCTGATTAAATCAGGGTGGTCACTGCCTCCTCTCTCTCTCTCTCTCTCTCTCTCTCTCTCTCTCTCTCTCTCATTCTCATTATCTTATATCATATATAGTAAGTACTTAATAAGTACTTTGATGGCTGACATTTTCTGGCAGCTAAAGCAGGAAATATAAATATACATATATATGTATACATGTATATATATATATATATATATATAATCTAATAAAGGATGCTTTAAAAGTGTGCAGATGATAAATTCTATGTATTTTTCAAAAAATTATTGAAACTTTAGTATTCTATTTATAAATGCGTAAAATAATTTGTTACCATATGCCAGTGAGTATTAAATACAATGGACAATTGCTAAGATAATACATTTCACCAGATACTTGGCAGAAAACTGAGCAAAACTGGTTTTCATAAAAAAAAATAAAAACTGGAAAGCATGAAGAGAGGGTAATTTGAAATGTAGGATGGGGACACGGATGAGTGGGGAATGGCCCTTAGATTCTTTTTCCTAAACTGTCTTCATGGGATCTTGTTTGACTTATTGAATTTCAGGCCTGAAAAAGAGATATGTTCAGCAGATTTTATTTAAAATGATCACTTTTTAAATGCTTATACTTGTGATATACAGGATTTTATTTTAAAAAACAGTCCCTACTTTCAAGGAGCTTACATTCTACCAAGGTAAAAATGACCTAGTACAAAATGGCAACAAAGAATATATCTACCCAATAACGATCTAGAATAACGTGAGTCCTTTGGGTCTGTGGGGCATTTGGAAAGGTTTCACGGAGGAGACGCTTGAGATGAATCTTGAGAAAAAAATTAGAGAAAGAAGGAAAAGAGGACAGCATGTATTCAGTGTATGGGAAACCCAGATACATGAGTACAAGTGGGAGATGGCTTATCAAATTTGCATAACAGCTAATAGTCTAATTTAGTTGAGATTTAGAGTGTCTGAAGAGAAGCAATGTAAAATAAAAGGGTAGGGTAAATACAGATTATGTGTGGAAGATCTTATTCCAGACTAAGCAATTCATATTTATCCTTTAGTAATGGGGAGCTATTGGAAGTTTTGGTTTACTTTGTTTTATGGTTTATCTTCAGTATCATGATATGGTCAGATCCAAATCTTTAGAAGATTATTTTTGTTAACCATGTGAAGAATTTATTGGACTGAAAGAGTGAAGGCAGGGAAATGAATTAGCTATCTATTATGACAATTGAGGCAATTGGTCCTGAAATAGGTTAATAACAGAGGGAGAAGAATGAAGAAATTGGATTCATGACTTGTTATGGAGGTATAATGAACAACACTTGGCAAATAATTGGTTATGTGGATGTCTGTGATAGAGTACAGAGGGGAGAAAAGAATTAAAGATGACTGGCTCTCAGGACTCTTATCTAGTCCACTGGGAGGAAGATGGTAACATTAAGAGAAAAAGAGAAGTTTAAAATATACTACATTTGAAATGTTGTTAGGAAGAGAAGGGGAAGAGAATGAGTATTTATTTAGTGCCTACTATGTGTTAAGTGCTTTAAAAATATTATTC
>JAQQSK010007245.1:0-14064 GCA_028658325.1 Potorous gilbertii
GGATGATAGAAGAGAGGGCAGATTGGTGATAGGGTAAATTAGAATGCTCGGTGTATTGGGGTGGGGGGAGGGGACAAATAGGGAGAAAATTTGGAACCCAAAATTTTGTGAAAATATATGTAAAAAGTTAAATAAATAAATTTTTATAAAATGCTGTAAGGACAAAAAAATTAGACAGACTTTGGGGAAGCAAAACATGAGTTGTAGAGATGACAAAAAAAACGTAAGAAGTACTTATTCTCAGAATCTTTATGATGATCTATGTGGAAGGACCAAGGGAAGAATGTGTATCTCCTATATATAGTGGCAATGACCATCAGTTTAATTCTAGATCTCAACTCAAAAGCTAGAATATTCAATTGAATAATACTTATTAAGCGATCAGCCAATTAAAAAGCATTTACTAAATGATTCATGTGTGCTACCACTCTGCTGAGCACTAAGATTCCAAAGAAAATCAAAAACATAGTTCTTGCCCTCAGGAGCTCATCTTCTAATGAGGCAGAGAACATGCAAGTAGCTGTACATATAACACATGTGTATGTACATACACAAATAAGCTATTAATACAACACAGTGTACATGTAAGGTAAAGACACTAAAAGATGATGGAGGTGAGGAGAGGAATGGGCCAAAAAAAGCTTATTGCAGAAGATGAAATTTTATGTGAGTCTTGAAGGCAGCATGGGAGACGTAGAGGTCAAGAGGAGAGCATTCCAAGCACACTGGACAGCCTGTGAAGTGACAGAGTTGGAAAATAGGGTTTCATATTTAAGAAATAACTTGAAGTACTTCTTAGAATACATAGAGAAGAATAAAACATAAGAAGAATGGAAAATTATGAAGTTTGTGAAGAGTGCTAAAAGCCAAAAAGAAAGAGGAATTTATATTTGGTCCCGGAGGTAATGGGGGCCACTGGAGTTTATTGTTAGGTGGTGACAGGGTCAGCCCTATACTTTAGGAAGATCATTTCAGCAGTTGAGTGGAGGAGAGATTTGGAGTAGAATGAGATTTGAAGCAGGGAAATTAACCAACAGACTATTTCAATAGTCCAAGAGTAAGTGCTGAAGTGCTTACTATGTGGCAGTCATTGTGTTAAATACTGGGGATACACAAAAAAAGGCACAAAAGATAGCCCGTGCCTTCAAGGAACTTACAGTCTAAAGGAAAGACATTATGCAAACCAATATATACAAAACAAGTTACCTACAGGATAAACAGGAAATGAGAGGGAAGGTACTAAAATTAAGAGGAGCTGAGGGAAAAAAATCAGGATTTTAATTGGGGTTTAAAGAAAGACAGGGAGCTCAGTTCGTAGAGTAGAGTCTTCCAGGCTTCGACAACAGCCAAGAGAAATGTCCAGAGTTGAGATAAAGAGTATCCTGTTCCTGGAGCCAGGAGGCCAGTGTCACTGAACCAGATTATTTAGCAGAAAATAAGGTATAGAAAAATTGGAAAGGTAGGAGAGGGCTAGTATATGAAGAATTTTGAAAGCCAGAAGGAACATTTTTTCTTTTTTTTAAATTCTGAACTCTTTTCTTCCCTCTTGCCCCTCCCTTGCATATTGAAGAGGAAAGAAATATACTCCCAATTACACATAATAAGTCATGCAGAACATATTTCTTTTTTAGCAATGTTTTTAGCAATGTTTCTGTTTTAGCAATGTTCGAAAAGAAAGAAGAAAAATAAAGGGAAAATTATGCTTCAATTTGTATTCTAAGTCCAATATCTCAGGGTGGATAGCATTTTATATCATGAATCTTTTAAAGATGTAGTGGATTATTGAACTGATCAGTTACTCAGTCTTTCACAGTTGGTTATCCTTCACAGTTGATAATCTGCTAATGTATAGATTTTTCTGCTCACTTCACTTTGCATCAGTTCATATAAGCCTTCTCAGTTTTTTTATGACACTATCCCCTTCATCATTTCTTATAGCACAATAGTATTTTGGCACATTCATAGTTTGTTCAGCTATTTCCCAACTGATAGGCAACCCTTCAGTTTCTAACTCTTTGTCAACATCTAATATTTTTTGTACATTTGGATTCTTTTCCTGTTTCTTTGATCTCTTTGGGGTATTGACCTAGTAGCGATATTGGTAGCTCAAAAGCTATGCCAGTTTTATAGCCCTTGAGGTATAGTTTCTTGTTTGCCAGAATAGTTGGACTAGTTTACAAATCAACAAACAGGGACTTAGTGTACCTATTTCCCCACATCCCTTCCCACAATTGCCATTTTCCTTTTCTGTCACCTTAGCCAATCTGATGAGTCTGATGTAGTTCTTCAGAATTACATCATTAAATTTGCATTTCTCCAATTATCAGTGATTTAGAGCATTTTTATGTGGCTACTGATAGCTTTGATTTCTTCCTCTAAACACTGCTTGACCATCTATCAATTAAGAAATGGCTTTGATTTTTATAAATTTGGCTAAATTCCCTGTAAATTTGAGAAATAAGACCTTTATCAGAGAAACTTGCTGTAAAAATTTCCCCCAATTCCCTGCTTTTTTAAAAATTTTGGCATCATTGATTTTGTTTGTGGAAAAAACTTCTGAATTTTCTGTATTCAAAAAATATCATTTAACCTCCTATAAACCTCTCTATCTCTTGTTTGGTCATGAACTCTTTTTCTATCCAGAGATTGGGCAGATAATTTCTTCCATGCTCCCCATTATGTATAAATCATTTTGAGCTTATTTTGGTGCACAATGTGAGATGATGTTGTATGGCTAATTTCTACCAGACTACTTTACAGTTTTCCCAGTATTTTTTTTGCCAGTGAGTTCTTGCTGTTATAGCTGAGTTCTTTGGATTTATCAAACACTAAGAAACAGGGGCACTTTGCTGCTATATATTGTGTACTTAATCTATTCCACTGATCAACCTTTACATTTCTTATCCAGTACTAAATTGTTTACATTATTACCACTTTGTAATGTAATTTTGAGATGTGTTACTGATAGGTCCCCTTCTTCACATATTTTTTCATCAGTTTTCCTGATAATCTTGATCTTTTTCTTCTCCAGATGAATTTTTTTCTATCTTTATAAAGTAATTGTTTGGTAGTTTGATTGGTATGGCACTAAATAAGCAAGTTAATTTAGGTAGCATTGTGATACTGGCTTAGCATGCTCATAAGCAATTAACATTTCTCCAATTATTTAAGACCTTTATTTGTGCGGAGTGTTTGTAATTGTGTTCATATAGTTTCTATGTGTCTTGGCAAGTAGATTCCCAAGTATTTTAAACTGTCTTCAGTTACTGGAATTTCTCCATTTCTTCTTGCTGGGTTTGTTTGGTAGTATACATAAATGTTGATGATTTATTTGGATTTATTTTATATCCTGCAACTTTTCTAAAATTGTCCATGGTTTAGTTGATTCTCTAGGGTCTTCCAAGTATACCATTATATCATCTGCAAAAAGTGATAGCTTTTTTTCCTCTTTGCCAACCATTATCCCTTTCATTTGTTTTTCTTGTCTTATTGCTATAACTAGCATTTCTACTACAATACTGAATACTAATGGTGATAACAGAAATACTTGCTTCTTGGCTTTACATAGATAATGCTTATGATTTTAAGAAAAGCTCCATTTATTCTTGTGCATTCTAGTGTTTTTAATAAGAATGGGTATTGTCATTTATCAATAGTTTTTTTCCTGCATCTACTGAGAAAATCATGGGATTTTTGTTGTTTTTAGTATTGTTAATTATGCTTATAGTTTTCCTAATACTGAAGAAGGCTTGCATTGCTGGTATAAAGCCAGCTTGGTCATAGTGCATGACTTTTGTGGTGTATTGCTGTGATCTCCTTCCTAGGATTTTATTTTAAAATTTTGATCAATATTCACTAGGGGAATTAGTATATATTTCCTGCCTCTGTTTTTATTCTCACTAGTTTGGGTATAAAACTATATTTGTGTCATAGAAAGAATCTGTTAGAACTCCTTTGTCTACTTTTTCAAATGGTTTATATATTGTTCTTTAAATGTTTGTTAGAATTCACTTGTAAACCCATAGAGTCCTGGGATTATTTTCCTTCAAGAGCTCATTTATGGCTTGTTTGATTTATTTATATAAGATAGGTTTAAATATTCTATTTTCTTTTCTGCTAATATAGACAATTTATATGTTTGTAAATATTCATCCATCCCATTTATATTATTATTTGGGGGGACATAGTTGAGTAAAATATTTCCTCGTAATTGCTTTAAATTCATCTTCATTGGTTGTACATTCACTCTTTTCACTTAATACTGGTAATTTGGTTTTCTTATTTCTTTAAAAAAAATAGTCAACTTATTTTTTTCCATAAAGCTAGCTTCTAGTTTTATTTATTAGTTCAGTGGCTTTTTATTTTCAATTTTATTTATCTCTTCTTTTATTTTCAGGATTTCTGTTTTTGTACTGAAGTTTTTAATTTGTATTTTTCCTAGGTTTTTTTTTTCATTAATCTGCTCTTTCTCTCTTATTGATGAAGGCATCTAGAAATAGAAATTTCCCCATAGCCCTGGCTTTGGCTGTATCCTACCATTATATACTGTCTCGTTAATGTTATTACTGTTATCTTTAATTATTTTTTGTGATTTCTTCTTTGATTCACTCATTCTTTATGATTAGATTATTTAATTTCCAATCAATGTTTGATCTATGCTTCAAAAGCCCTTTATTGAATGAAATGTTTTTGTATTATGGTCTGAAATGTGTGCATTTAATATTTCTGTTATTCTGCATTTGTTTGAGAGATTTTTAATGTGCTGATACACTATCAATTTTTGTGAACATGCCATGTACAGCTGAGAAAAAGTATACTCCTTTCTATTCCCATTCATTATTCTCCAGAGTTCTATCATCTCTATCATCATCATGTCTAAAATTCGATTCACCATTTACTTCTTTCTTTTGTATGGGTACGAGAGGGGCAAACTGAATTCCCCTACTGTTTTTTCCACCTGTAACTCTAACTTTTCCAAGAATTTGGATGCTGTGCTATTCAGAGCATATATGTTCAGTACTGGAATTAATTGTCCGATACCTTTTAGCAAAATGCCATTTCCATGATTATTTTTAAGTCTATTTTTCTATTTCTTTGTCTGAAATTATGATTGCTACCCGTGTCTTTTTAATTTCAGCTGAAGTATAATAGATTCTGCTCTAGACATTTATTTTAAAACTGTGTGTCTTTTTGTTTCAAGTGTGTCTCTTGTAAACAGCGTACTGTTGAATTCTGATTTCTAATCTATTCTGCTATCTTTTTCCATTTTATATGTGAGCTCATCCCAATCATATTCATAGTTATGACTGTATATTTCCTTCCATCCTTTTCTATTTATCCTTCTCTTTTTGTATCTTGCTTTTTCCTCAGTCTGTTTTGTTTCTGACTACTGCCTCCATTAATCTCCCCTCTTAATCATTTCCTGCTTTCTCTTAGTGCTTTCCTCTCATACTTCCCTGTTGGGTAAGATGAATTCTGTATCCAACTGTGTGTATACAGATTTACATATATATTTATATGTGTGTATATGCATACACATATATGTATATATACATATATATAATTTCTCAATCTCTCCCCATTCTGTTTGAGTAGAGTAACATTCAATCATTGTTCATTCCCTCCCAGATTTGCCCCAACTCTTGTAAAATTTCTTCCTTGTGCATCAATTTTTGTGAGATACTTTTCTCCATTCTGCCTCTTCCTTCCCCCTTCTCCCAGTTCTTTCTTCTTTTTCACCCTTCCATTCTTAGTTCAAAACCATCTCAACATAATAAGCTCACACCATGCCCTTTGTCTAAGTATCTTCCTTTTAATTTCACCAGTGATGATAGAATTCTTAGGGGTTACATTCTTAGGAATGTAAACAGTTTAATCTTATTAAGTATCTTATGATTTCTCACTCATTCTTATCTTTTTGTGCTTCTCTTCAATCTTGCATTTGAATGTTAAATTTTCTTTTCACATCTGGTCTTCTCATCAGGAATGTTTAAAAATCTACCATTTCATTAAATATTCATTTCCCCCTCCTCATCTCAGCTTCCTAGCTTTTCTGATTGCCTTCAGGTCCCATTTGAAGTCCCAACTCCTATGAGAAGTCTTTCCTAATTCCTCTTAATTTCCCCTGGTGATTACTTCCTATTTTTCCTTTACATAGCCTATTTGGACATAGTTGTTTGCATACTGTCTTTCTCTTCAGATTGTAAGCTCCTTGAGGGCAGAAACTGTCTTTTGCCTTTCTTTATATTCCCAGTAATTAGCACAATGCTTATCACATGGCATGTGTTTAATAAATGCTTACTAATTTTACACTGTTTTAATCATAAGATAATTAAACAAAATTGATGGTAGAGTTGTATTTGTGCCCATATGCATGGGAGAAGTCTTATGGGAAATCTTTGAAAGTTATGTTTTGCTCTGAATGAAATGCTTTGCTACAACTGAAAAAGAACAAACTTAGCAAGGTTTTGTGTTTTCTATATAAATCAAATGTTTGATTATGAATATATGGTATACCATTCAAATTCATGATTGAAAATAGGCCTATGCTCTTCTCATGTTTTGATCAAGGACTTCTATATGAGTGTAGAACATTCTCATAAATATTTTTAAAATGATGAGAAATCTGCTGAGCCTTCTCATGGTCAGACCACATGGAGTACTGGGTTCATTTCTAGGTGCCTCTATGTAAGAAGGACATTTATTGGTAAGCTGGGAAGTATTTCAAGGAAGGTAACAACGATGGTAAAGGGTCTTTCAAGTCTATGTTATATGAAAACAGAATAAAGGAACTGAAGGTAAGTGTGGTATATAGTGGAAAAACTACTGTATTTGGAATGAAGACCTGAGTTCAAATCCCTACTTTGATACTCTCTGTATGAGTTTGAACAAGTCACTTAATCTCTTGGGGTCTCTGTTTCCTAATCTGTACAATGAAGAGGTTCAAAGTCTAAATCTCTGATCTATGCTTAGTTTGGAGAAGTCAAGACTCAGGGATGACAAGAAAGATTTCTATAAATATTCCAAGGACTATCATGAGAAAGAGGAAATAGGCTTGCTATATTTGGACCCACAGTTACCAACAGCAGCAATAGGTGGAATTTGTAAAGGGTCAAATTTAGATTTAAAGTCAAGAAAAACTTCTTAATAATTAGACTCTCTTTCATGCTGTAAGTCTGTGAAAAGGTAAACATAGGGTTAATAGATTCTAATATCATCTCAATTGTCTCTTTTATTAATAAATCCCTTTTTAAATATTTATTTGGTATATATAAATGTTGTTTTAGGTTTAGAAGATATCTAAATATCCTTTGGGATATCTAAATGATTGCTTCCTTAGTACCTTCAAATTTATGTTACTTTCAGTATGACTTTTTGCATATATGTATATATTTTTGTATTCATGTATATACTTTTTTGCAAGGCCCAGTGGCTCTTCCCAATTTCATCTCTAGGCATTGAAGTGTTAGAGTATAAATGTGGTGGGGTTCCCCTGTCACTGATGATAAAATACCAGTAACTTATTTTTACTTTGCACTTGTTTGTCCTCTGATATTTTAGTCTCTGGCACAAATGTTCTTACAATGCTCCGACATGGCTTCATGGCAAGCTTTATGCTACTTTCTTGTTTTATTCTCCTTTGTAATGTTTTATAAGACAACCTGTATTTTCAATCAGTGATGACCTGGGCCACCATATCTTGTCACTTGGCAAGAAGAATAAACCTTGGCTGGATGTGGTAGTTTAGGGGTCTTTGGGCTTCTTAACTATTTTTGCTAAATGTCCTCATAAAGATGATAGTCAGAGGTGACAACTTTAACTTTATGCATTTACAGTTTTTCAGATTCAGTCATTTTTTTTAAACTTTTGAGATGACTGATATCAAGAAGGTCTAAATTATGAAGGAAAAATATTGGTAGGTCATTTTTAATTTTCCACCAAAATTATACCCCAATTCTTTATGTTGGCATGAAAGTGAGCCTGGATAAGCCTTTTTAAAGGTAATGGCAAAGGAAAGCAAGCCCTATCCAGCCTAACTATGATTGAAAGGCTTTGAATGTGGAATGTATAAAATAGTGCATCTTCATCATGTAACAAAACTGCTTAAATTTAGAAAGGCTAATCACCGGAAGGTTGGCCAACTGTGAGGTTTTGGGGGTTTTTTTGAGCCAGAGAAAATTATTAAGTTTATCTTCTAAGCTCTAAAAAGTCTGCATTCCATGATGACAGGTGGTATAGTATAGGCATCTGAGGGGAAGAAAGATTAGGTAACTTGCCCAAGTTTCATGGGTAGGCAACAGCAGATACAGAATTTGAACCCATGTTCTTCAGCTGCACCATTCTGCTTCTACTGAAGTCAGAAAAGACTTTTTAAAAGGTCTCTTTTCAAATCAAACTATGAAACAGAAAGATCAGCTAGATGAAGAGACAGCAGAATCTACGCAGATTAACAGTTTCACTTTTCTGTAGAATATTTAAGCTATCACAATATTAAAAATAAGACATTCATTTTTGTGACTGTGGGTAAAATTGTGTACAGCTCATGATGATGACTGAGGGAGTTACAAGTCAAAGAAAAAATTTACAAAGACCTGGAGACCCTTATTATCAATGTGTCAAAAGAGGCCAAGCTTACAATTCTAGGTGACTTTAATGCTAGAGTAGGCTCAGAATATCAGACATGGCAGGAAGTCCTAAGGAAGAAGGGAGTTGGAAAGAGCAACAGCAATGGTCACTCACTATTGATGACTTGTGAATCTCATGACCTTCTCATCACCAACACTATCTTCTGTTTACCTAAACACAATACAACTTCATGGATGTATCCTCAAAGCAAACACTGGCATTTAAGAGAAAGACAGGATGTGAGAGTGACTGATCATAGACTTATCTTCTCCAAGCTAAACATTCACATTCAACAGAGTAGCAGCAGCCCCAAGGCAGGATGACCACCAGAATAACTAATGTCAACAGATTAAAGTGCTTCTTCAAGCATGAAGAGTTGGTTGCTAATTTGGAAGGAAAGCTGAACCAAAACAGAGCTGACAAGAGTGGATCAGAAAAGGAGTGGGCAGTTTGCAGAGATTTGGTGTACAGCACTGCATTTGCTCCTCTGGGCCTAAACACACACCAAATCAAGACAAGTTTAATGAACATGATGGGGAAATTCAGAAGCTACTAAATGAAAAATGAGTTTACTAAGCAGGATAGTTCTTTCATGTCTAGGAAAGCAGCAATTAAGTTCACCAAAAATAAAGTACAAAGATTAGAGAGATACAGGATTCTTGGCTCAGTAAGAACTCAGATGAAATTTAGCTTTATGCTGATAGTAACAATTCAAAGTGCTTTTATGATGACCTGAAGGCTTTCCATAGGTCAAAGACCCATGGTTCCTCTCAACTACTCAGTGCTGATGGATCCACATTGATTACTAAAAAGGACATGATCCTAGAGAGATGGGCTGAACACTTCCATAGTGTTTTCAATACACCATCATCTATTAACCCTGAAGTCGCTGACTATTTACCTCAGGTGGAAGTCAATCCCTCCCTTTCAGCTAAATAAGAGGTTTTGAATGTCATTAGACTCCTTTTGTGTGGCAAAGCACCTGGTTCTGATTCTATTTCAGCTGAGATTTAGAAGGTGGAGGGGTCTACTGCTCACACAAAAGCTGACTGAAATTTTCTGGATTATATGGCAAGACAATGTCATCCCCCAGGAGTTCAAGGATGCCTCCATTGTCCATCTCTATAAAGGTAAAGGAAATGGATTATTCTGTGTCCTGTGACAATCACTAGGGGAGGGTGGAGGTGAGAGGCGGGTTCTCTCTCTTAGTCATCACTGGCAAGATTTTTGCCAGAGTCCTCCTTAATAGGCAGATCTTTCACCTGGAAGATGATCATCTACCTGACAGCCAGTATGGCTTCAGAAAGGACTGAGGAATGGTTGATATGGTGTTTGTTTCCTGACAACTCCAGCAGAAATGCCAGAAACAGAGATCTCTGTATATAATGTTTATAGATCTGACCACTGCCTTTGATGTTGTCAGTCATGACGGCTTGTGGAAAATTATGTCAAATTTGGTTGCCCAAACAATTTCATCAGTATTGTATGTCAATTCCATGATAGCATACTTGCCCACATTCTGGATAATGAAAAATGCTCTCATGCTTTCCCAGGCAACAATGGAGTGAAACAAGGCTGTCTACTTACTCCCATGCTTTTAAGTATAATCTTTTCAACCATGTTGTCAAATGCCTTCAATGAGGACAAATATGGCATCAGGATCAGCTACGGTACTAATGATAAATTCTTCAACTTGAAAAGACTGCAAGTCAAGACCAGAGTGAAGGAAGTGTTGGCGCATGATTTTCTGTTTGTCGATGACTGTGCACTCAATGCAGCCTTTGAAGATGAGATTAAACAAAGTATGGATTAATTTTCTGCTGCCTGTGCTAATTTTGGCCTAATAGCACCAAGAAAATACAGGTACTCCATCAGCCAGCACCACACCATCCATATTTGGAACCATTGGCTACAGCAAATGGACAAGTTCTGAATGCTATGGATAAGTTCACTTACCTTGGCAGTGTACTTTCATTGTGAAATGAAATCAGTGTGCACATTGATAATGAGGTTGACTCATACATTGCCAGAGCTAGCTCAGGGTTTGGGAAGCTCTGAAGGAAAGTGTAGGAGAGAAGAGGTATTAAACTGACTACCAAACTTAAAGTCTACAGAGCCATAACCTCGTTGTTGTATGCCTGTGAAACCTGAAAAGTATACCAATACCATGCCAGGAAATGGAATCGCTTCCATTTGAACTGTCTTAGGAAGATTCTGAAGATCACCTGACAGGATAAGGTATGAGACACTACAGTCCTTACTTGAGCTAAACTGACAAGCATTTGAACTCTACTGCAGAGAGCACAGCTCTGATGGGTTAACCATGTTGTCTGAATGCCAAATGTATGCTTGTCAAAAAGACTATTTTATGGAAAATTCACACAGGGCAAGCATTCACATGGTGGTCAGAAGAGGCGATACAAGGACACTCTCAAAGTCTCTTTTAAGAATTTTGGAATTGTTTATGTGACATGGGAAACACTGGCACAGGATGCTCAGTATGGTATGCCCTCATCAAAGAAGGTGCTATGCTTTATGAGCAAAGCAGAACTGAAGTAGTTCAAAAGAAACACAAGACGCTCAAACTTAGAGAATCCACCCCAGATGTTCACATGGACTATTTGTGCCCAAACTGTGGTCGAGCATTCTAAGCATATGCTGATCTGATCAGCCAGTTAGACTCACTATACCTTAATTATAGCATAGTGATGTCATTTTGGTCCTCTTCAAAAACAAAGGACAACCAACCAAGTGAGAGTCAAAAGTCCTGGCCAATAAAGAGAGGGTTGGTAACTGTCTGTATTCTGTCTGAATTCACATATTTTTGTAATTTAGAAAGTCTGTGTGAATTCCCTATGCATGAGATGTGATTGTCATCCTATTGAGAATCTTATGACTTGGCCTTAATCAATGCTAAAAAAAGGAAGGGATGAACTATTTTCTATTGAGGTCTACTGTCCTACAGGAAAAGAGAAAACAAACTGGACCCACATGAGTAAAAGTCACCTAACAAGATTTATTTTTTTTTCAGAAGAGTTATAAAATGTTGGCTTTGTCTGATTATTAAATAAAGAACAAGAAATACAAAACCATATGAAATACAGTCTGTGATTAACAAGGAATAGAAATACTTCCGTTTTATATTATGGTCAATTAAAAGAAAAAGATGAGTAAAGATAACAAGGAAAAGTGAAAGGAGAGAAAGAGTTGAAAGATTAGATGGAGAAAGACCCAAAGCAATAGAAGCAGAGATAAACACATAAAGAGACAGAGAAATTCAACAAATATTCATTCAATAAACATTTGTTGAATATTTTGCCCCACTGGCCTGATGAAATTAAACAAAAGACCAGATATTTCCTACTCCTGGTTTAAAAGAAGGAGGAATCATTAATACTACACTCAGATCCTACAGTGCTGTAATTGCTTCATCACATCAGAGGCTATTCTAACTAATGGAGGCACAGATGGTATAATAGATTACTTATTAGAGATCAACAAGAACAAACAAAAGAAATTAGTTAGCATTAAGCACCTACTATTAGGCACCGTGCAAAGTCCTGGGGCTACAAAGAAAATCAAAAGATTTTCTCTCAGAGAATTTTCAGTCTAATGAGTGAGATGTAGACAACTAGGTACATACAAGACATATACAGAATAAATTGGAGGTAATTGACAAAAAGAAGGCATTAGAATTAAGGAAGCCTGGGAAAAAATTCTTGTAGAAGGTGAAATTTTAATTAGATCTGGCAAAAGGCAGAGATAAGGATGAAGAAAATTCTAGGCATGGGGTTCAGCCAATGAAAATACTCAAAGATGAGAGAATGTCTTGTATGAAGTTAGCAAGGAGTTAGTATCACAGGACTGCAGAGTACATGGAGGGAATGAAAAGTGTAGGAAAACGTCTCAGTCTTCTTGGATAGAAAGGTGTCTAAAGGGACAGGGAGTGCAGGCAGGTTATGAAGAGCTTTGAATACCAGAGGATTTTAATTCAATCCTAGAGCTGACAGGAAACACTGGATTTTATTGAATAGGTGACTGACATGACCAGACCTGCTCTTAAGAAGATCATTTTGAGGGGGAGGAGCCAAGATGGTGGAGTAGAAAGATACACATACACTAGCTCCTGAACCCACAGCCTATAAAATACCTATAAGGAGAAACTCCCGAAAAGTTCTGGAGCAGAGGAAGCCACAGAATGACGGAGTGGAGGACATTTCTGTTCTAGAGCGACCAGAAAAACCGGACGGGGGGGGGGGGGGAGCTGTCTGTTGCGCACCACGCCTGGAGTGGAGCCCAGCCCTGCCCTAGCTGCTGTGGCCCCAGGAGGAGCAGATCTGGGCGGGCTTCAGAACGGAATCTCCAGTGGCCACGCAGTTCCCTCCACCCACAGGCACAAAGGTCAGTGAGAGGGCCAGTTTGGCTGGCCGAGAGGGGAGTGGGGTGTCTCCACAACTCAGGCCCCTTCAGGAGGCAACAGCGAACAGGGACTCTCAGAGCAGGCAGAACCTCGGGTCCATAGTTGAAGGTCTCCTTCCCTGAGGGAACTGAGCCCTGTGCTGAGGCCGTGCCCCAACCTGAGCACCTGAATTTAATCTTAAATTTAATTTTACATTGAATAGCAGCCCCGCCCCTGCTGAAAGTCCTAAGGCTGGGAAGCATCATTTTGAATCCCAGACCCCAAGCACTAGCTGGGTGTGGTGAGGAATCTCAGAAGACAAGTAACTGGCTGGGAAAATGCCCAGAAAAGGAAAAAAAGTAAAACCATAGAAGGTTACTTTCTTGGTCAACAGATGTTTCCCCGCTTCCTTTCTGATGAGGAAGAACAATGCTTACCATCAGGAAAAGACATAGAAGTCAAGGTCTCTGTATCCCAAACATCCAAAATAAATATTCAATGAGCTCAGGCCATGGTAGAGCTCAAAAAGGATTTTGAAAATCAAGTGAGAGAGGTGGAGGAAAAACTGGGAAGAGAAATGAGAGAGATGCAAGAAAAGCATGAAAAGCGGTCAACACCTTGCTAAAGGAGACCCAAAAAAATGCTGAAGAAAACAACACCTTGAAAAATAGGCTAACTCAATTGGAAAAAGAGGTTCAAAAAGCCAATGAGGAGAAGAATGCTTTCAAAAGCAGAATTAGATAAATGGAAAAGGAGGTTCAAAAGGTCACTGAAGAAAACAGTTCTCTCAAAGTTAGAATGGAACAGATGGAGGCTAATGACTTTCTGAGAAACCAAGAAATCACAAAACAAAACCAAAAGAATGACAAAATGTAAGAGAATGTGAAATATCTCACTGGAAAAACAACTGACCTGGAAAATAGATCCAGGAGAGACAATTTAAAAATTATAGGACTACCTGAAAGCCATGATCTAAAAAAGAGCCTAGACATCATCCTTCATGAAATTATCAAGGAAAACTGCCTTGATATTCTAGAACC
>JAQQSK010007246.1:0-14064 GCA_028658325.1 Potorous gilbertii
AAAAGAGAGGAGGAAGAGAAGATGGTGTGAGATTTGAGCATGAAATAAAGCAGAATCTAGGCTATCTTGCCACATCTTTGCTCTTGAGAACAGACTGCTTCTACGGTAGAGTTGCCTCTACTGTCAGTTCTCCTTAGGAGGGGCTAAGGAGGATCCCCTTTTCTCTAATCTCAGAAAGCACAGTCTTGATCACAAGTAAAACCTTTAGGAGTCACACTTTCTTTTGTACATAACAGGAGGTATGTATATGATTCACAGCTTAGGGGGAGTACCAGGATGCCTTACTGTGAAATTCTCTGTCCTCTGTTACCCAGCCCCCCAAATGCTGCTCTCTTAATACTGGGTCCACCCTGAATGAGAACTTTCATAGATGTCTCTCTTAAAGCCAGAAATATTTTAGGAATTCCGAGAATCTAGGTCAAAGAGTTGCCAATGACACATCCAAAATAGCAACCTTTTACTTTTTCTCCCTTTCCCTTCTCAGGATAAAACAAAGTGAATGGTATTAAAATGCATTAGTCTGATCAGACAGTATGCTAATGTGCAATCTACATAGTTCTGGGTCAGTGACACCGCAGTCCCTGCTTCACTGATTGAAAGGGGCCTGGTGACCTGGGAAAATTGGTTTGACAGTCTTTTCCTTTACCTCAGTCATGGAGTATGTTTCATCCAAGATCCAGATCATATTGCATTGGGTTAAAGAGACCTGAGGGTGTCATTTTAAACTGCTTTCAAAAATACAGTAAAAGGGTTCTACTCCTAATAGCCTCAATTTCAGTAGAATGTTGAATCTTATTAATTGATTAAGTAGTGTTGCTTTTAAAAAGTCTATGACTTGAAAGATAAGCTTAAAAGTAAATCTTTGAAAATATAAACATGTAGTGTTTCAAGGTTAACATAGTTTGGGAGAGAAAAGAAATAAACCTAATAAGTTTGAAACATGTTTTTATTATGACTTATGCATATGATTTCACAGGAGCCGAGAAGTACTGAATTTAAATAACTACTTGTGGAACCATAGCACCAATTATGCACTCCACAGCTATTTGTGCCCTATGGTGATCAAACCAGCAGTGGGACGTAAAATTGACAGCATTCTGGTACATTCACAATTATGGGTCAGATTTCAACAAGCCTATTTGAACAGTTCCATTAGGTCTTATTTGGAACACTCATTTGCATTTATTTTTTACTAGCTCCAGATGAAGAATATTATACATTTTAATACCCAATGGTTATAGGAACTTTTTTTTTTATAGTAATGAATAATTCTAAGGTGCAAAACACATAATATTCCAAATGGAGCTGTGATCTCTTAGAAATGGGGGTTCTCTTCAGTGATTCAGATTATAACTAATTCATATCTGCCCCAACCTATTTGACTGACTCTGTCTTTCCATAAATTTACCACAACACATTCACCCAATGTACTGGAATGCCCTTATATTTGGTTGATGTATGTGGATAATAAGGGGGCACACAAGCTGTTAATAAATTGTCTACCTCCTGCTCCAGCTATGATGGTCTAAGATTTGAATTTTTTTCTTTCTGGTCATAGCTTTTTTTTTTTTCTGATGACAGCATTTACTCCACCATCTTCAGTAATGTTGCTTATTGTTGGTATGTTTACAGCCTGCTGAAAACCATCTGGAATCTCTCCACTACCCTTTGGATGATCTTTAATATAATTTTTTCAAAGACTATACCATCCCATGATTTCACATCACTGGAAGAAAATTGCCATTCAAAAAGTGGGTCCATATTCCAGTAATGGAAGAGAAATAGAATTAAAATTTTTCTGAAATATGTTCCAAAGTCTTGATTTTAATACATTAATTTAAAATTTGAATTCTATACCATCTTGAAGGTTGTTAGGGACTTTGCAGCTTTTGTAGAATGCATTAAAGAACCTTTGAAATTTTGAAAGATAGTTAAGAAAGACAAAGTCGGTTTCTGTATTGTTATTATTCCTATAATAGAGAACTTTCAATTGAAAAGGAAAAGATACAATCACTCACTCCAAAATTTGGGATTATAAAGACAAGATATTTGAGTGATCTTTTGGCTCTAACATTTTATTTTTTTTTTATCCTGAGGATTCCTTTCAAGTACACAAAGCATTGGTTTGCAAAAGAGATCAGAAGCAATTTTTGATTTTTAATTGCTTAGGTTTCTGCTTGAGAAATGTTTACCTTTATCTATTTTTCTCTTTTGGAAATATTTTCTTGCTAAAGTCAAAGAGAGGTAAATAATAGCAATCTCTTTATTTCTACATAGTCAATGCTTGAATGAGCTCGTGTATAGAAGGTATAGGGGGAAGTTTTGGAAGGAAAGTAGGAACCAAGAGGAACAGTGCTCAAATTCTTTTGATTTGTCCCTACTTCTGAAAGAAAGCTACCTGAAGAATACTCTTCTCTTTTACTCCCACTCTTTCTTTTTTAACCTCATTCCTTCCCAAAGCACCTGGTAAAGATAGGGGTATGACTGTGGTGTAGGGGCTGTTATTAGATATTTGGCTTGAGGGAGTCAGTATATGTTTACTTTCTTCTAACATCAAGCTCCAAGTCTTCATTCACTATAATGACAAAACAGTAAAAGGGATGATATATATTTATTTTTTCTCAATGATCACTTGAGAGGGGGAACAAAAGTAATCTTGAAGAAAAAAATGCAAATCTAGTGAAATCTACTCTCAACTTCATAATGGAGTGACCATAAGCCAGTCATTTGGTTTATACTTCCCACCTATAGAAATTCAGATTTTGCCTATCACTTCAATAGGATATTAATATATTGTTAGCTTTATTTTTACTATACAAGCATTACATCTAGAAAAATCAGCTTTTCCTAATAGAGTTAAAAGCCCCAATGAGGTAAAGGCTAAGTAAATGCTGGTATGGAAGAATTAACCCCCCTGGAAAGAATTAAAGCTTTTGGCATAAGAAGCTATATAACATTACCTAAAGAGAAATTTCCTAATGTTAATTCAATGATTGTGGAAACCAAGAAAACCTACTTTAATTTGTCAAATCCTTATGGGAAAGGCAACCACCTCTACATGAATACAATATATTTACAGGTTATTTTATAAGAATTGTATTACTATATGATGAATTATAATGGTGTGATTATACCTGTTTACATTAATCACACAATTACATTAATCATATAAAGAAGCAGTGTTTTAAAATATTACTTAAATGAGCAGCTAATTACCTCAAAAAACCATTCTTATAAGAATTGTGTATTAAAAGGGGAGAGACTAATTCTGCAAAGTGAAGCAGAACAGACTTCAAAGAATTAGAGGCCCAACTTTCTGTATACCCTTAAGACTTAAATACATGACTCTTATATTTCTTCAAGCACAGAGATCCCTTAGAAGTTAAGGAAAGCTTCCTTGAAGAGAGAAATAGAAGTGCTGGAGGGGGGATTGGAATCTAGGCCACAATTCCCAAGTGAAGGGAGTGTAAACATCTTACCACAGTCCCACCCACGAATGAAGAGACAGTTAAACTCCAAGAATTAAAGATAGAAAAAATGTCAGTCAGAATGTTCTGTCATCTAATTTTTATTTCCCTTGTCAACCATCAGGCACTTACAGGGGGTGAAAAAATCCTCTTCTCAAAAAGCAAAATTTTCTTTCCTGTAAGCCTGGAGGCATGAAAAGTTCTGGCAGCTGTGGCAATGATGACTGAATGACTTGTACATAGTAGGCACATAAAAGAGTTATTGATTGATTTGTTGATATATATACAAAGCAGGGAATGGTGCCTTGTTAAAAACATGATCTTGTCCCTTCTCACAGGACAAGTCAGTCAATAAGTGTTTCTGATTGACTACTTGATAATGCTAAAAATAGAGGTCTTTCTTTAAAATGAGAGACCACAATGTCAGAAATCAGAGGAAAATGCTTTGGAGGTTATGTGAGTTTGGAAGAATCTGTTACCTCACCCCGAATATCTTACAGCACGAGCAACTGATAGATGATTTTCTTTCCCAAGTGGGCAAATAATCTGCAAGTCACCAGAGACTTCCTACTGTTAATATGCCATTGATTTTCTCAATTCAACTTAGTAAATATCTATTAATCAAATACTACGTGCAATTTTTCTTACACTTATCTGCATGACCTAGGACATGTCAGTTTCCCTTCTGAGTTTCAATTTCATCTGAATACAAGGAAACCCTTTTTGTATCCACAAGTAACTGGGAGAGACTCTCTAAGCGAGGAGTGAGGCCTTGAGGCCACATGTAGCCTCTAGGTCCTCAAATGTAGCCCTTTGACAGAATCCAAACTCCAAATTTCAGTCACAGGGCAGCACTTGAGGACCTAAAGGCTTCATGTGACCTTGAGGCTGTAGATTCCGCTACCTAAACCAAATAGATGTTCTTTAAAAAGTGTGAATTTTCTCAAAGAAGCAGCAGATGAGGAACACAAGATGAACAGGAAAAGAGAGGTGAGGGAGGCATCAAAAAGATAATACTGAAGGGTGAGAGGGACCTGATTTTAGTGCCCCGAACCTTCAGTTCCTCAGGAGCAGCAAACACTAACCCCTTTTCTGTGCTCTCCTTCCCCCTAATTGGATTATAAGCTTCTTGAAGGCTGGAAATATATTGCTGACTTGTATTTGCATTTCCAGGGTTTAGAACTGTGTCATTCTTCTTTCTCTTCTATATCTCTCTGTCACTGTGTCTCTGCATATCTGTCTCTTCCCAAAGAGAGTGTCAGTAGTAGGAGCTTCCCTTTAGTTCCAGAGAAATATCAATCAGATCCTTTAAAATGTTCCATAGTATCCAAAGTTGCCTTTAGGGTACTGAGATTTTTGTTTTTGCCCAATTGTTTCTTTCATGTCCAACTCTTTATGACTTCATTTGAGATTTTGCTTTGGCAAAGATACTGGAGTAGTTTGTCATTTTCTTTTTCAGCTCATTTTACAGTTGAGGAAACTGAGGCAAACAGAGATTAATGTCTTGCCCAGGGTCACACAATTAGTAAGCGTCTGGAGGCAGATTTGAACTCAGATCTTCTTGACTCCAGGTTCAGTGCTCTATTCATTGCACCACCTACCTGACCTATTGCACATTAAGAACCAACGTTCTTCAGGAATCACATTTTTCTAATGGACAAATCTCTAACATCTCTTACTCCCCTCTCACTTATAGTGATAGGCAGATAAGACAACATGGGGTAACATAGACAAAGAGGCTTTCCTGCAGCCCTAGCTTATAATGTCAGGCAGATCAGCATCCAAGAGCAGTAAAAAATAGTCTTGAGACCTTCAGTACTTGGGAATCCGGGGCATAGTTGTTTGGGAAATAGTGATGTTTCTGTTAACTTTGGGTATTTCTCTTGCATTCTGTATAGATAATGCTATCTATGTTAATTTACTCCATTTATTTTTGGACTTAGTTGAGGAAGGATCAGCAGAAATGTAGCTAGTAGGTCAAGAATCAGAGAAGATGATGGTTCCCTCACTTTCCAGTACCCTGAATGTGGCAGTGGAATTTTATATAAAACAAATGAATTGGATTCAATAAATTCTAATGTCCCTTCTAATTTTAAATATGATGTTTCTTTGAAGTTCACAATTCAATCACTGCACTTCTGCTATTATCCACTGAATGTCAATGTAATTTCAAATTCAGGGTTGTGAGACTTCATTGCTTTAACAGAGCCTCTTCACCAGTTGTTGATGGATAATAGGAAACTGGGAAGAAAATAAATGGCCTTGTGTCTTGATTGATTCTTAGGACTTATATTTACATAAAATCTTTTATTTAATCACCTAGAATCCCTTTATAAATGTTAACTCCTTGAATAGGCAAATGGAAAGCCTAATTATTTCCATTTTTCATGCATATACACTGTATTAGAGATTCTCAGGGAGAATCTACTGTTATGGGACCTTAAGCAACACTGAGAAGATCCATGTTTCCTTCTCCAGTCTAGAATGAGTGACCCAATCATTGTCAACTTTCTAAAGACCTTTTGATTTTTTTGCCCTCTTGGACTCTTCTAGAGCCTGAGACACAGAGACTGTCTATAAATGGGTTCTGAGGTGAGTCTACTCCAGGCCAGACTGTACATTGTGCCAAAATACCTGTGTGGGACATAGTGGTTAGTACCCTCATTTAGGTTTAGGCAACCTTGAAAAATTCCTGGACATGGTGAATATTTGAACCCTTAGTGTGTCCTTGGTAGAAATCTAAACTCAAGCTATTTAGGAATAAACAAGACCCTCTTTCTCCTCCAGAGGAGAAATCTAAACTCAAGCTATTTAGGAAAAAACAAGACCCTCTTTCTCCTCCAGAGGCTTTCTATATCCATGAAACCATTGTGAATGTCTATATGGAAGTGATGCTACCAAATCTTTTGGAATACCTATGATCATAGTACCACTTCTATTAGTACCTTTGTGTTAAATCATATCTGACTCTTCATGACTCCATTTTGTTTTTCAAAGATACTGGAGGAGTTTACCATTTCCTTCTCTGCTGATTTTACAGATGAGGAAATGATGCAAACAGGGTTAATTGTATTTTCCAGGGTCACATGGTTAGCAAGTATCTGAGTCTAGATTTGAACTCAGAAAGATGAGATTTCTTGACTTCCAGCTCAGTGCTTTATCCACTGCACCACCTTTGTGCTTAGTTCATTTCCTAGATCACTTGCAGTATGCTGTCTGGAGTGCAAGAAAATAGAACTAATTTGTAAATATTTATTCTTTCCAAGTCACATGACATTTCTTAATTTAAACATCTTCTTTAGAAACATCTATGTATCTTTGGGATGGAGCTGGTGGCCATTTCCTTTTGTATCATATTCTAGCATATTTTTTGACTGTCCTCTAAAACATCCCTGCAAGATTAACATTCTTTTGACCCAGGTATGGCTGAATGTACAAAAGCATTTCTAATAATCAAGACTGCATCCATACTTTGAAAAACTATGAATGAGAAATGAACCCAGAAAAAAAGACTTAGAAAATAACTTGTTTGGTATATTGCAAGTATGCAGCTTCAGTAAGTTGGAAAATTTGGAAAATGGTTCAGTAATAATAGAAGGTAAGAGGCTTTTGTAAATGGACATATATTTTCAGAGAAAGAGTGATTTTTTTTTGATGTTATGATGACACCTCTTGTATGTTACCTTGTATAAATGTGATTTGCAAGAAAACCTAGATTTCTTTACTCAAAGGAAGATAAAAATCAAAAGACAAGAAATTAAGAGACAGGAGTTATTCCTCTTTAGAAGTAACATTTTAATTTACAAGTTTGTTGCCTTTTCATCATTCAAATTGTCATTCACTGGGTGAACTAATTAATTCTTCATTTATGCTTAATTCCTGTATATGATATGTCAGGTTATAGAAATAAAAGCTATTTTGAATGGGACTGTATGATATATTTTAACCTAAATATGATCTGAAATATATAATGCATTAATACATATGCAAAAGATATAATTTATTTGTAAAAGAGTTGCAATTTTAATCAGGACATTTGTTAAGATTTAACTATAATTGACAATTTATCCTAATTTAACTTTATACATTTTCAAAGGGCTAGAGAAAAAAGGAATCTAGACAGATTACTTGGAGCAAAATGATGAAGAGTGTGTTTAATTAAAAAAATCCAAAAGAAAAATTTTTTCAACAGAATCTTAGATTTCAAAATAAAGCGACATACATGACTTAAAATAAAAGCAAACCCAGCTACATAAGTGTTTTGAGCAAAGCAACATAAGTGTTTTAAGAATACCTATTTTTCTACAGTTGGAATGAGGAAGTAGATTGAGTTTGATGGAGCCAGGAGGCAGTTTCCTCTTTACTCCAAAAAACTTTTTTTCTTTGTATCTCTGGCACCTAACATTGTGTCTGGAACACAGGATATAATTAACAAAAGGTTTGTCACTCTATTCATGGATAGATGATGTTCTTTCTGTGTAGAACTAAGGTAAAGGGAATGAGGTTGAACTATGGAGACTCACTTTCCTTACTCTCCCAAGCATGGAGGATACAATGGTTATGGTTATGATAGAACAGAAGAGCAGAAGGAAAGGAACAACAGAAGTTCTAAGAAGAGAAATTCAGTTCGTCAATATCCTCACAGGTAAAATGAAGGCCTAGATCATCTTTAATATCATTGTATTTTAGTTTATCAAGGGAATGATGAAATAGAAGTAGAACAACCTGGGAAGATAAGATAAATTGTATTTTTCTTTCACTGTTGAGTACCCTGGTTAAATGGCTATTTTAAATACCGATTTAAAAGAGGGGGACAGGTCTGGGACAGTCATTCCATTCAGTCCTAATTTTTGTCATGCTATTAGAACTTCTGCATTTTTCTCTGTCTCTGTTTCTCTCTCTTTTCTATGTCTAATGTCTAATTCTTGTTTTAAAAAGACTTTTCTGACTTTCTTTTGCATCCCTTTTCCATTCTCTCTGTAGTTTTAGTTTTAGTTATTGCTCAGCTCCTTTCATCTCATCAAGGGTAAAATTCTGCTTATTCCTGTTTAAATGATATGGTTTCCTTTTCAGGGACTTGGAGAATTTTTTCTTTTCCTAGTAAGTGCAGCATTCATGCTTGGAGTGTAAGCCAAACCTGCTGTATTTTAATTTATAGAACGCAGATGCCAGACGTTGATGGGAGCCAAGTTGGATCATTATAGTACTCTTGTACTGTGCCTTTCACACTGGCTTCCAATAGCTTACCATATTGATTTTACAATTTATGGCTTTCAAAGCCATTTGCAGCCCCGATCCTTCTTATAGTTCCAATTTGCTTATGTCAGTCATGAACATTAAAATCTTTCAGTGGCAGCATGTTTCCTTTGTCCCTCAGATTTTTAAAAGTTCAATTCATTTAAATTGGGACTGAAGTTAGCATTGATTTTGCTTTTTAATGTCCAGTGCATCTCAATTTAAAGCAGCATATGTTTTGTGCTTATTATATGTGTGCTTGAAACATCAGCCTTAACAGTAGCATTGCTTGTATTCTATCTCTTACCAATTCCACCTGGGCTATATTGTTTTATAAAATGACTCAGATTACTTGGTAGAGCTAAAAAAAGAAGCAAACCAGAGCATTTTAACGTTGTAAGACCAGAAAATCCCACTGATGAACAGACATGTACATTCTTTCTGAAGTTCTCTAGCTATAAAGAGTTAGGATGTTTCAAAATAAAATTAAGCAAGTTTACAACTATGCTGTCTTGTGTTTGATTTAATAATAACTCATTTATGTTGCTCTTGAATATTTGCAGAAGGTTTTTCTCCCTACAATATAGTGAGGCAAGGAAGGAAGGTGCTACCAACTCTTTGAGAACACAGCCTCAGAAAAGTTCAGTAATTTGTTCATTGTCATACATCTAGCACAGGTTAGAGGCAAGATTTGAATCTAGACTCCAACATACAAGTTTACTGTTCTCTCTTTACTATACAACATTCTCCTTACCAAACTATGGTAATTGCTAGTATATGTGTATTTGTATGCCATTAACTTCTCAAAATAAATGTATTCATTTTGGTTATTGGATGAAATAATCGGAATTACAGGAAGGAATTTTAGAGATGATTCATCCCAAATCTCTTGCTTCACAGGGTACAAGGAAATCCAGGCTTTCTGTCTTACATCCCTTCATGAACTTGGCTAATTCACACTTGAATGAATTGCTCATCCTGACTTGACCCATTAACTACGGCCCACATCTCATCTCTTTCCAAAGCACTCTTCTTAATACTCAATCACACACCTTTATACTTTGTGTCACCCCTAAATAGTCCAGTGGAAGTTCTCATGCCAAGAGACTCTACACAGTGACAAAAGCAATGTAGAAAACTTCCCCATTTTGGAAAATGTGGTACTTGCATTCATTCTACAGATATCAATCCATTGGCACTCCATATGCACTCACAAACACATAGTTATTCTACATTTGATTTTAGTTCCACAATCTTTTCTAAAATATTTTTCAACTCCTAGGGTCATAAACGTTTTACATTAATAATACCATTATTTCTTTGAAAAGGACAATATGCTGAGAATACACTAATAATAACTTGTTTTATATAACTTCAGTGACAAATCACTTTAATCGTTAGCTAATATGTATATTTTGCAGAGTACACTTTTTTCTCATTTATACCTCACAACACTGTGAAGTTGTTTATTGCTATTATTAATTGTTGTCAATAACAATATAAATATTATTATAGCCATTTTACAATTAAGGAAGAAATGGAGTCCAAGGCAGCTAACATGAAATATCCAGGGCCACACAACTCGTCAGGATTGGCAGCAAAATTTAAACTCAGATCTTTCTGACCACA
Organism: Potorous gilbertii; assembly: GCA_028658325.1. Classification (NCBI taxonomy): domain Eukaryota; kingdom Metazoa; phylum Chordata; class Mammalia; order Diprotodontia; family Potoroidae; genus Potorous; species Potorous gilbertii. Next base: position 10,332 of record JAQQSK010007246.1, read on the forward strand.
TCTAGTGTTCTGTTTACTCTACTATCCAGCTGCCTCGTTGTACCTAGAATCAGAATCACATGAAATTAAATCCTGCTTCAGATACCAGCTGCCTGATCCCTGGTCATTCAACCTCTCTGAGATGAAAGGTACTACATAAGAATGATTTAGAAGGTCTGAGAAGCAAAGTATAATATGTTTATGTATACAGAATTGCTTGCTTTTTTCCCCACAGACTATATTTCCCAAAAGGATTTTAGTCAAAGAGGTCAATGCTAGGGGCATTCTCCCATGTGACAGCATAAATGGAATTTGAACGTGAAGGTTGGAAGGACTTGAAAGAATGATGAAAGAAAGGTGATTTCCAGGAGCATGATCTTTTCCTTAGATTTGGGAAAGGATAGCAAATTGCCTCTACTATATATGCCTTTCTAGACAGATCTGAACTGGACCTGAATGTAAGCAATAACGACTGCAGAAGAGTAAATATATTTCTGTTCCATTGAACTAAGGAGGAAACAGCATAAATATGCAATAAGTGTGGTGGTCCATGTTTCTGTAGCCATCTGAGTAGTATGAGCAGTCATGATACAAGCCAACACTGACTGTCAAGAGTGATTGGCACCACCACCACCCCTACACCCAGTGGGAGTGAAGATTTATATTAAGCACCTGAACATTCTGTTTCTTTCACCCTTAACAAAGAGCAAGGGAGAGAGGTTCCACTTTGTGGGTGGGTGGATATTGTGATAGTTGCCACTTCTGAGATGTGTGTATATGTTGTTTGCATTTTATTAATTTTTAAATCTAATTCAATCAGAAAGCTTACTAAGATTATGATCTTTGTGGAGAAGCACTGATTGGATGGGAAGGAGCAGAAGGTATGAGCTTTAATTAAAGTTTAGATAAGCTGCAATAAGTCATACTCCTGGAAAAGAAGGTTCCAGGGTATGATGCAAGGTACTGGGTTAATTGATAGCAACCCATGGTCCTGACTGTTCACATACACACTACCACACAATTTTTAACACAAGAATAGCATAGGTACCATCCATTTTACCCTTTATCTTAAATTGGAAATATTTCCTACATTATTTCGGTTAAAGTTTGTCCTTGGACATGGGTATTCACCATTTTGTGAAGTGCTACAGTCACAACCACTCATTCATATGTAGCTTGTGATCCACTAAAACCTACAGTGAAACCTCTGTATAAAAGCTGAGAACTCTGTGTACTCAGAGAGCAAAAACTTAGAGACTATGAACAAATATACAGGGTATTGTTTCTGTGGCCTCTTTTGCAGAATTATTGCCACACTCAACAAAATTTTAAAAGCAGTGTTCAGTTTGTGATTCAGCACACACACATACACAAATACCATATGTTAGGTTATAAATAGACCATATTGGTGTGTGCGTGTGTGTGCATGTGTGTATATGCATCCATATGAATAGACATCTCTATATCTATCCATCTAGTTAGTGAGAACGCAATGGGACATGGATTATTTTTCTAAGAGAGATAATCTGTGAGGTTCTTGTGGGAGAAGCTAGAAATATCTGATATGAAGATTCCAAGAAATGGATGGTAATGTGAGAATAGAGTGTGTATGGACTTACAGGGGGAGGCATGAAAATAAGCCATTGGGTTGCTTAAGAAATGACAGAACATTTGAGACAAATGACTTCCTATAACATTTTCCAAAGGATCATAGGAATAAAGAATAGGAACATGTTCATGTTCTCTAGGGACTCAGAGTTTGCAACCTATAAAATGAGGGCACAAGAGCTGGAAGTGGAGAAAATAGGCAAGAATATAAATGAGGTCATTGCTCCAAACTAGAGAAAAAAGTGATGACTCTCCCTCCCTAGACATGATGGAGGAACTTCCCTATAGAGTGTCCTATAATGTCACATAGAAACATTTTCTGAGGGAATGACACACAGAGGTATACATTAGATTGTGTGTGTGTATATGTTTGCGTGTGTTTCCTACTAATTTTCCATGTTGAATGTTTACTACATGTGTGTTCCATACATGTTCCATAGATTAGGCATGATATTACTGCATAGTCATTCACATTAGAATGAAAGGATATTAATTTACCTTAACTTATCTGAATTAATGTACTTTAGGGAGTTCACTGTATCTCTCTAGGCCACAGGTTCCTCAACTGCAAAATGATTGGCTGACCAAGATGTGTTTTCCCAGCTATTCTTCAGATAAACACTCTGGTTATGCTCCTATTTGAAGCACAATACAAAGTGGAAATATGAACTTAAAAAAAAAACTTTGTTGAATGAATGAATGGTATAGCTACATGCTCTAGGAAATTATATTTGAAGTTGGCATAATTCACTGGCAGTGTGTGAATTGGCATGGTACAGAATGTCCTCAAAATAGCAATGCAGTTTTAAATTATTAAAGCTTCAAAGCTATTAAGGTTTATAACTATGCTAAGTCTTCTGCACTACTCTGTACAGCCATTGTATAGGGTTAGAAACTTTGGGAGCAAGAAAAACTGAGTTCCTGTCTACCATATGCTACATACTATCTGTGAAACAATTAAGAAGTACGTTCATTTCTTAGTGACATGCACAACTCCCTAAGACTATGTCAAACATGAGTTGAGTTGGTCCTCTGCAGAACTTCTGACCCAGAAGTTTCCCACATCAATGAAATCACAAGACTGGATCAAATTGAACACTTACAAAGAAATATACATAGCCATTTCCAAACCATACCTCTTGTACTCTAACGTTTTATTCATCTCCCTACCACTAGAACTCCTGAGTCCCTAAAAGCCATAAGATTAGCTTTGGACTTCTCTTTCACAGAACCAGAGCACCATGCCACGTTCCAGTAATTTTCAAACTCTATCTTCTCTCACTTCTGTCCTCCTTTTGTCTAGCTGGCTCTCATTGGCGTTTTGGCTTCCCACCATTAGGATATAAGCTCCCTAAGAGAAGGGATTATTTTACTTGCTTGTATTTCCCCAGAACATAGCATAGTGCCCAGAACCTATTAATGATTAATAAATATTTTTAAATCCACTTTTTCATATCATATGCTTTCATTAATATTTGTTTCCTATATACATATATAAGCTGGTTCATTTATTTTTGTTTTCATTTCCATTTCTTTTATAAAAAAGAATTTAGCAAAATTACCAAATACCATTGGGAAGTAGAATTATTAGACCCTCCTAGGGGGAAATTTAGGGAAACCTATCTCATCTCTTCCTTGAAAGTCTGCATGAAAGGAGAGTATAGTACAGTATTATCATGATCCACTCTTGCTCCTAGAGCTATGGAAGGTTATGGGAATAGACAACTTAGAATTTATTAAAGGAGAAGGGGAAGAATAAGGGCAGAACTTGTTCATATCATTCTCCCTTCCTCAAAGCGTTCAGTTCATGCCCCCTTCAGCTTCATCTCTATGTCTTCTTGAAAAGCAATATAGATCTTTGCTGCTTGTAGGGTAAGAAACTGTTATGGGTATTTGCCTACACAATCAAGATTACGCCAAACTAAAAAAGGTGACAATGGAAAAGATAAAAGCATATTTGATAATCAATGTTTCAGAAATGAATGGAAAATTCAGCCTAATTCTTCACAAATGGAATGTCTTGCTTCACTCTTCTTTGAAGGAAAAACTTCTATTTATTATTAGTTGAACTAATTTTAAATATTCAATTAAACCCTTCCAATTATAATTTTATAGAATTATATCACACTTCTGTCATGGAATACAT
>JAQQSK010007247.1:0-14063 GCA_028658325.1 Potorous gilbertii
ATGTAAGAGAACCATGAAAGAAAGAGTCAATAGCATTGAAAGATATACATAAATTTGCTAAGGAAAATAACTCCCTAAAAATAGAATTGGACAAATAGAAAAAGAAGTACGAAAGCTCAATGAAGAAAAACAAATGCTTAAAAATTGGAATTGTGCAAGTGAAAGCTAATGACTCTATAAGACATCAAAGTATGATAAAACAAAATTTTAAATAAATTAAAGCCATAGAAAAAATGAAAAAAAAACTGACCTAGAAAATAGATCCAGGGCAGATAATATAAGAACTATTAGACTACTTAAAAGTCATGATCAAAAATAGATAAATAGATAGACAGATAGACAAATAAATGAATGAATGAATAAATAAATATATAAATGAATAAATAAATAAATGGAATCCTGGAGAACATCTTTGAAGAAAATATCAAAGAAACCTGGCCTGATACATGAGAACCAGAGGGCAAAATAGCATTTGAAAGAATCCACTGATCACCACCTAAAAGAGATCCCAAAATGAAAACTCCCAGGAACATCATAGACAAATTCAAGAGCTCACAGATCAAGGAGAAAGTACTACAAACAGTCAAAAAGAAATGTCAAATATCATGCAGCTACAATCAGGATTACATAGCATTTAGAAGCCTCTACACTAAAAAATCAGAGGGTTTAGAATATGATATAGCATAAGGCAAAGGTGTTCAGATTACAACCAAGAATCACCTATACCCCCACCCAAAAAAATGAAAATAATCTTTCAGGGAAAAAATGGAAATCTAGAAAAATAGCATACTTTCAAGCATTCCTACTTGAAAGAACAGAGCTAAGTAGAGGTGGAGACAAGATAAGGCATGGACTCTCCTAAGCTCTCACCAAAATCCTTCCAAATGCCTTTAGGTAATGGCTCAAAAAAAATTCCAGAATGAGAGAACCCACAAAAAGACAGAGTGAAATAATTTGCCAGCTTAAGACAAGTTAAAAGGTCAGCAGGAAGTGTCTGTGGCACAAGAGTGAAAAAGAAGCATAGTGTAGCACAGAATGTCCAAGTGCAGATCAGTCTAGTCCAGAAACAGCCCAAGAAAATCAAGAGCAGACCTCGAGGCCACTGAGTCAATGGCAATGATAGAGATTTCCAGACTTCTCAGCCCACAGATACTAAGGCATTGGACAATGATTCAGAAGGGAATTTACAAGAGTCCTTTTAATGGCATCAGTGTCAGGACTCTGTTGTAATGACTATACTTAGATCTGGGTCACAGCCCTGAGTCTTAGTCCTAGTGCAATGAGGAGGGTGAGCATAGAAGAGCTTGTTGTCACAGTGAGCAGGGACCTTGGTCACAGTTCCAAAGTTGAAAAGAGTGCTTATGATTGCTCACAAACCAGTAGACAGTACAGGAGTGTAGTAAACACACTTCTCCCTAGATCATATGACTTTGATGTGAAGAGCTAAAAACATACAGATTCCCAGAATTATCTCTGAAAACAGAGCAAATTGTACAAAAATCCTGATGTTTGGGACAGTAATCCCTCCACTTAGAAAGTAGAGCCCCACTTTTGCACAGAATTAAAAGTCAAGAAATGGACTAGGAAATGAGGAAACAAAGAAAGTTATTTTGACCAAAGTTACTACAATGACAAGGAAGATCAAAATAAACCCTCAAAAGAAGTCAGAGTTCTTGCATTCAAAGTCTCAAAGAAAAATATAAGTTGGTCTCAGGCTGTGGAAGAGGCCAGAAAGAATTTTCAAAATCAACTGAGAGAGGTAGAGGCAAGACAATCATATAAAAGGAGAAATAGCTTGATAGAGAAGACACAAAAAAAAAATACTAAAGAAAATAACACTTTTAAAAACAGACTATACCAAATGTTAAAAGAGGCACCAAAATCTAATGCTGAGAAGCATGCCTTGACAAGCAGAATCAGTCAAAAGGAAAAAGATATACAAAGATTCACTGAAGATTAGAACTCCTTAAAAGTAGGATTGGCCAAACAGAAAAGGAGGTATTAAAAACTCACTGAAGAAAATAGTTTCTTAAAAGTTAGAATTCAGCAAGTAGAAGCTAATGACTATTTGAGACATCAAGAAACAAACAAACAAAATCAAAAGAATAAAAAAAGAGAAGATAATGTGAAATATCTCATTAGAAAAACAAGTCGTCTGAAAAATAGATAATTTAAGAACTATGGAACTACCTGAAAGTCATCTTTCAAGAAATTATCAAGGAAAACTGCCCTGATATTCTAGAAAAATAGGGTAAAATAGAAATTAAAAAATTCATCAATCACCTCCTGAAAGAAATCCCAAAATGAAAAAAATCTCAGAAATATTATAGTCAAATTTTATACCTCCCAGATCAAAGAGAAAATACAGCAAGCAGTCAGAAAGAAGTAATTTAAATATCTTGGAGCCACCCTCATGATAACATAATATTTGGCAGCTTCTACCTTAAAGTATTGGAGGGCTTAGAATAGGATATTTCAGAGGGCAAAAGAGCTATGATTATAACCAAGAATCATCTATTTAGAAAAGCTGAATATAATCTTTTGGGGGAGGGGGGATAGACATTTAATGAAATAAAGGACTTTCAAGCATTCCTGATGAAGAGACCAGAGATGAAAAGAAAATTTGACTTCTAAATACAAGATATAAAAGAAGCATTAAAAAGGTAAACAGAAAAGAGAAATCATAAGGGTTTTGATAAGGTTAAACTGTTTATGTTCCTATATGGAAAATGATATTTATACTTCCTAAAATCTTTCTCAGGAAGTTAGCAGTACACCTAGACATAAAGCAGATGTTTGAGTTGAATGTGATGATATGACTATCTAAAAAATAAAATAAAATTTGCAAATTAAAACAACTCTGAACTACTACCTCACACCTGTCAGATTGGGCATTATGTCAGAAAAGGAAAATGACCAATATCAGTGGGGATTTGGGAAAATTGAGACACTAATGCAATGTTGGTTAAGGGGTGTTCCTGTACTCACTGTTGTCCAATTATTACAGTTGTGTCCAACTCTTTGTGTCTCATGGACTATGGTATGCCAGGTCTTTCTAGCCTCTCCTACATCTTGAATTCTGTCCAAGTTTATGTTCATTGTTTCTCTGATACCATCTGTCCCATCTTCTGCTATTTCCTTTGACTTTTGCCTTACATCCTTCCCAATATTAGAGGAACTTTTCCAATGAGTTCTGTCTTCTCATTACATGGGAAAACTATTTAAACTTCACCTTCAGTATTTGACCTTCCAATGAATAGCCTGAATTATTGCACATATAGGCCCTTTTCCCTTTTCTTTTATTTCTGATTAAAAAATTATAATTTCATTTTAATATTTTTTCTCCAATTACACATAGAAACAATTTCATTTTAATATTTTTTCTCCAATTACACATAGAAACAATTTTCAACATTCATTTTTAAAATGGAGTTTCAAATTCTCTTCTTCCCTCCCTACCCCTTCAGTTAGAAGGCAAGCAATTTAATGTAGGTTCTACATGTGTAATCATGAAAACATACTTCCATATCAGTCATGTTGTAAAAGAAAACACAGATTAAAATAAAAACCCAAGAAACATAAAGAAAGTGAAAGAATGTATGCTTTGATCTGCATTCACATTTCATCAGTTCTTTCTCTGAGGATGGATAGCATTTTCTATAATAAATCCTTCAGAATTGTTACAGATTGCTTATTTTATTATATATTATATTATATATATTATATTGCTTATATTAGCTAAATCGTTCACATTGGAGCATCTTGAAATATTGCTATTACTCTATAATGTTCTCCTGATTCTACTCGTTTCATTTTGCATCAGTTCATTTAAGTCTCTCCAGGTTTTTCTGAGAACATTTAGCTAATCATTTCTTATATCAGAATAGTGCTCCATCACCATCATATACCAAAAATTGTTCAACCATTCCACCAACTGATGGGCATCTTTTCAATTTCCATTTCTTTACCACCAGAAAAAAGTTGCTATAAATATTTGATCAGAGTTCTAAATTGGTCTACATAACAGTTGAATCAGCCCATGACTCTACCAGTGGTGCATTAATGTCTCAATTCTCCCACATATCCTCCTACATTGATCCATTATCCTTTACTGCCCTATTAGTCCAAAAGGTGTTTTACTTTACATTTTTCCAGCTGATGGTGATTTAGAGCTTTTCTTTTAATGTGACTATAGATATCTTTGATTACTTCATTTGAAAATTGACTTCATATTTTTATCATTTGTTAATTGTGGAAGGGCTCTTATTTTATAAATTTGACTAATTTCTTTATATATTTAGAGATGAGGCCATTATCAGAGAAACTTGCTTCAATTTTTTTCACAGTTATGATTGTTAACTGTATTTTCTTCCCTCCTATTTCCCCCTTTTTTCTTTTCTCTCTCCCCTTTCATTCTGTCTCTCCTCAAAAGTGTTTTACTCCTGACTATTGCCTCCCCCAATCCACTCTCCCTTCTATAAGCACCCCTCTTTCTCTTATTCCTTTCCCCTCCTACTTTCCCATAGGATAAGATAAATGTATATACCAAATTGAATGTGGGTGCCATTCTCTCTTTCATCCATTTCCAATGAGAGAAAGGTTCAAGCATTCCTGGCTGTCTCCCCCATCTTCTCCTCCAAAATAATAGCTCTTTTTTGCCTCTTTTATGTGAGATAATTTACCATTCTACCTCTCCTTTGTCTTTCTCTCAGTGCATTCCTCTTTCTCACTCATTAATTTTATTTTTTAATATAGCCCTTCATATTCAACTCACATATGTGCCCCTCTGTGTGTGTATATATACAACTGACCTGTATGTGTATGCATATATATACATATACACATACACATGAGTGTGCATGCACACACATGTACACACACATACACACACCACTTCTAACTGTTCTAATAATGAGAAAGTTCATATGAGTCACAAGTATCATTTTTCTATACAGGAATATAAACAGCTTAACCTTATTAAGTCCCTTATGATTTCTCTTTCCTGTTTATCTTTTTATGCCTCTCTTGAGTATTATATTTGGAAGTCAAAGTTTCTATTCAGTTTTGTTCCCTTCATCAAGAATTCTTGAAAGTCCTCTATTTCACTGAATTTTCTTTTTTCCCTTGAAGGATTATGTTCAGTTTTGGTTCTTGGTTGTAATCTTAGCTTGTTTGCACTCTGGAATATCATACTCCAAGCACCTCTGACCCTTTAATGTAGAAAGGGATTAATCTTGTGACTGTGGCTCCATGATACAAGAATTTTTTTCTTTCTGACTGCTTGTGATATTTTCTCCTTAACCTGGGAACTCTGGAATTTGGCTATAATATACTTGGTTTTCATTTTGAGATTTCTTTCAAGAAGTGATCGGTGGATTCTTTTAAGCTCTATTTTACTCTGGTTTTAGAATATCAGGGAAGTTTTCCTTGATAATTTCTTGAAAGATGAAGTCTAGGTTCTTTTTTTGATCATGGCTTTCAGGAAGTCCAATAATTTTTTTTTAAATTATCTCTTCTGGATCTGTTTTCCAGGTCAGTTGTTTTTCTAATAAACTGTTTTTCAAATAAGAATTTATAAATTCTATTTCACATTGTCTTCTGGGCTCTCTTCATTCTTTTGGTCTGTCTTATTGTTTTTTGATGTTTCATAGCTTTCATTTGATCAATTCTTATTTTTAAGTAATTATTTTCTTCAGTGGAATTTTATACCTCCTTTTTCATTGGGCCAATCTATTTTTAAGGAGCTCTTCTCTTCAACGAACTTTTGTGTGTCTTTTTTCCATTTGACTGATTCTGATTTTCAAGGCATTCTTCTCTTCATTGACTTTTTGTACCTCTTTTACCATTTGGCCTAGTCTGTTTTTTTTAAGTTGTTATTTTCTTCAGTATCTTTTTGTGCCTCCTTTACTGTTGCAAATTATTTTCATGATTTTCTTGCATCACTTTCATTTCTATTCCCAATTTTTCCTTTACCTCTCTTACTGGATTTTTGAAATCCTTTTTGAGCTTTTCCATGGCCTGATTCCAATTCGTAATTTTTGAGGAGACTTTGGGATATAAGAGCTTTGACTTTGTTATCTTCTTCTGCATGTGTGTTTTGATTTTTCTTGTCACCAGAGTAAATTTCTATGGTCAGATTTTTTTCTGTCATTTGATCATTTTCCCAGCCTATTTTTGTTTACTTTTCATTCTTTGCTAAAGTAGGGCTCTGCTTTCAGGCTGGAGGACTTACTGTCCTAAGTTTTAAGAGTTTTGTGCAATTGTTTTCAGAGACACTTCTAATGATCACTAAGTTTTCAGTTTTTCCAAGGTGGTATGGTCTAAGGAGAGGTGTGCTTGCTACTCTCCTGGCCTGTACGGTCTGTGAGAGACCATAAGCACTCTTTTCTGCCCTGGAACAGTGGTGAGAGTCACTGCTTCACTGCTTTTACAAGCTCTAATATACTAGTGCTCCTCTTCACCCTGAGACTGCCATCCAGGATTACAACCTGGATCTGAGTATGGATGAAATAACAAGGTCTTACATCCAATGCCTGCCCTGTAATCTTCTTCTGATGAGTTGCTCGACCACACTATCATCAGTGGACTCAGAGCTCCAAAAGCAGTCAATGCTGATTTACTGGCTCCCAAGGCCTCCCTGGTTTGCTAGGGCCTGATCTGTGCTGGCACAGCCTACACTGTACTGTCCTCCACTCACTTTGGTACAAAAGACATTTCCTGCCAAACTTTTAAGTTGTCTTGAGTTGGAAAATTGTTTCATCCCATCCTTTTCTTGTTTCTGCCACTCCAGGATTTGTTTTTGGGCATTGTTTAAAGGTCTTTGAAGTTATTTCTGGGAGAGCGCAGGCAAATCCCTGCCTTCTCTCTACCATCTTCCTTTTTCCTTTTCTTTGATCTCTTTGTGGTGTAGACCTAGTAGTGATACTGCTGGATCAAAGGGTATGCCCAGTATTAGAGACCTTTGGGTATAATTCTAGATTGCTCTTCAGAATGGCTGGACTGGCTCACAACTCCATCAAAAATTCATTAATGTACCTATTTTCCTTCATTCCCTCCAACATTTGTTATTTCTGTTAGGTGTAAGGTGATACTTTAGAGATGGTTCAATTTGCTTTTCTTTAAATAATAGTGATTTAGAGCATTTTATATGACCATAGATAGCTTTGATTTCTCATGAAAACTATCTGTTCATGTCCCTTGAATGTTTATCAATTGGAGAATAGCTCTTATTTTTATAAATTTGATTCCATTACTTACATTTTTGAGGAAAGAATCCTTTACCAAAGAAATTTGCTTCAAAACTTTTTATATTACTACATTGCTTATGGTAGATTTTATTTCTTTTAATTAGGTCCATCTTTGCTTTTGCTTTGTAAGATCATGATGCTATCCCTACCTTTTTTTTTATTTCAGCTGAAGCATAACAGATTCTTACCTGCACCTGTATTTACACATTCTGTGTTTTTATTTCAAATGTGTCTCTTAAATACATGTTGAACTTTGATTTCTAATCCATTCTGCTATCTAATTCCATTGTATGAGTTAGCTCATTCCGTTCACATTCACAATTATGATTTCTGTGTATTTGCCTCCATCCTATTTTCTTCTGTTTGTCCTTCTTTCTCTTTTTAATCCCCTCCTCCTCAAAAGTCTGTTTTGCTTCTGTTCACTGTCATCTTTAATATATCTCCATCTTATTATGCCCCTTTTCTCTTATCCCCTTCCCTTATTTCCCTGTTGAGTAAGAGATTTTTTAATACCCAACTGTGTATGTATGTGTGTGTGTGTGTGTGTGTGTGTGTGTGTGTGTGTGTGTGTGTATTCTTCCCTTTATGAAGCAGTTTTGATGAGAGTGATGCTCAGGCGTTACCCATCACCCCACCTATTTTCCCCTCCACTGTAAAAGCTCTTATATGTCTCTTTCATGTGAGAAACTTTCCTCCAATAACTCTCCCCTTTTCTCCCAGTGCATCCTTCTTCCTCATACTTTCATTTTTAAAATAAAATTATCCTAGTATTTTCCTTCAAAGCTTTTTGAACTGATTGTAGGAGTTTTTTCATTGTTTTCTTCCTGTGTTTGTGTCTTATTCTTCCTTGCCATTGTGGTAGCTTTTTGTGGTAAGGTTTTTTGTTGCTGTTTGCTCATTTTCCCAGCCTATTTCCTGACTTTTAACTTTATGTTAAAGTTAACGTTATGTTAAAGACTTTGCTCACCTGAGAGTGGGGAGGCATTGCCGTAATCTTCAGACTTTTTTGTGCTGCTGTTTCCACAGCAAGTTCTGGGGGTTTATAAATTTTCAGTTCTTTTAATGTGCTGTGGTTCTGGGAGAGGTGTGGTTATTTCTCTTCAGGTCTATGCTCTAATCTTAACCTGGGGTGGATCTTTGCTCCCTGGCAATCACAAGCAATATTTCTTCTTTTGACCCTGTAACAGTGATCACATCTCCTGCTCTCCTGCAGCAGCAAGTGGTAACATTTGTCTCTGCCTTGAAACTGTCATCTGGGCCTCTGTCCCTTGTTGCTGGTCACAAATGCTCGTCTCCACTCATGAACTGCAACTCATTACTAGATTTGGGCAATAGAGTTGTTAATCAACACCAGCTGCATGCATTAGCAGAAAAGGGTCTCCTTGTCCAGTTATCTCAATCTCTTAGCATCTCTGTGCTGAAAACTCTGAAAGCTACTGTTGCTGTTGCAATTGGCTCCAAGGTACATCAGTGGTGTACCCCAATGACACAGACCTCTCCAGCCAACCACCTAATTTATCTTGGGGTAGAAAAATATTTCACTCTCATTTTGTCCTGGCTCTGCTGCTTCAAAATTCAAATTGAAGCATTATTTTAAAATTGTCTGGAGGGGAGTGCTGGGATAACACAGCTGAGTTGCTGTCTCTAATCTGCAATCTTGGTTCTGCCTCTGACTTGAATTTATTGAGAGTGAAATTTTTTTTTCTAGGCAACAAGGTAGTACCTAAGTAGCTCCTAATTCTGTCATCTGTTAGCTATTCCTTCTAGATTTTTATTTTCTGTGAGTTGGATGAGCTCCAGTGCTCTAAGATAGAGTGTTAGACCTGGAGTAAGAAAAGACAAGTTCATATCAGGCCTGTTCCTTTGATCAAGTCAACTGCCATCTGCCTTGGTTTTCTCAGCTGTAAATTGTGAATAATAATAGCATTTACCTTTCAGGGTTATTGTGAGGATCAAATGAGATTATATATGTAAAGCACTTTGCAGATATTAAAGTGTTAATACCAATGCCAGCTATGATTGCCATCATCAAAACCACCCTAAGCATTGCTCCAATCCTTTCCTTTAACTTCCCTTTATGGTTAACAGCTCTTGGCATTAATGGCTAGTTTTAGTACAGAATTTTATAACTCTTGACACTGTTATGAGAACCTAACACTCTTCTGTACTTATTCTCAGTTATTTATTTCAATTTCCATCTTCTCTGTCATTTTAAGGTTGGTCATTAATTAATTGTACATTCATCAACAATTCTCCCTTTTCCTCCTAAAGAATGAAAAATTTGTCTGTGCACTAAGAATTATTAGGTTTTTCCTTGAGAGTTTTACATGGCTCTTAAGTTGACTTCTCATTTATAACATTTGACTATGGTCTCTTCCTTAGCCTTTTTCTGAAGTCTTAAATCTGTTCTTTCAAATCTTAGAAGAAAATCAAACTATATCTCTTTTTGATATCTGTTTGGACATCCCCTCACTATCTAAGAGCAGCCCTAAGTGAAATTAGTAGGCAGAAAAATAGTTTCTCCCATGGACCTAGCTTCATCTATCAGCAGTCTTCTCCACCCTCTGTATTCTCTCCTCTGTCTCGATTCAGACGTCCAGCATACTCATTTTCTATGTGTTACTCCGTATCTAACCTCTAAACCTACTTTTAACAAATGTGCTCCTTTATAGCTTAGTGATAATTTAAATCAATATATTATCTCTAATTTTTGTTTAGACTTTTGTCTTCAACACAGTAACTTTTCATAAAGAAATAGATCAATAATGCATTAAAAATCAGACCTTTACTGTACAGCATTTGTGTAGTAAGCGTAAAATCAAAAATGAAATACTTATTGTTGAGGAAATGGAGAGACAGAAACAAAGGGAAGAAAAGAATTTAGAGCAAAGAATGCTCCTGAATCTCGGTCATTGAATTCACCTGGAACCTTGGATGATCCTCGGGCCATTGAAGAGATCAAAATGATAGCTAAGAGCCAGGATTTTTCATCTCTATAAAAATCATGACCATGAGGGAGGGATGAACTTTTCTTATGCAAAGGTGAAAGGAACCCAGCCATCCTACACATAAACTACAAGAGTGAAATGGGTTAGCTTTTTCAAACAGCAATTATCCTTACATAAAGAAATTTCATCCCTCCTTCAAGGTTATGATTTTTTAGAGAGACAAAAAATAAAATCCTGCCTCTTAGTTAGCATTTAGATAATGCTTTCAAACACATAAAGTGCTTTACATTAATAATTTTATTTTATCCTCACAACATCTCCCTGAGGTAGGTGCTTATCCTTGTTTTATAGATGAGGAAGCTGAGACTGAGAGAGGTCACACAGCTCGTGAAAGTAGCAAAATTGTCAGAGAAAAACTTTAAACTCACTTTTCTTAACTCTAAGTATTCTGTTGTATCATTGCACTATCTAGCTGCCCCTAAAATGATCTTAATACGGATGTTATAAGTTGTAGGAAATAACAAGGATCCAGTAAATGTCTGCTCCCCATCTGTCTTCCCAAGCAGAAAAAACCTTTCCAACATGTAGATGGCAGGCATAGAAAATGGTGAATTGCATGATATTCAAGTCTTCTGAGGGCAAGAGAATGTGTAAGAAAAGGGCAATGTGCTGAGGAAGCTTCACTTTTGTACACTGTGTTCAATTTCCTATAACTAGATTATGTTGTCTTCTTCACCGTATTTCTTATTTTGGAACAAAATCTTTGTTCTCTGTTCAAGGAATTTCAATCATTGGAAGTCAGAGATATAAAAGTAGAGGGAAGGACTTGAGAGACACGACTGATATACAAGGCATCTATCTTTTTTTTTCTTTTCTGTCTCTGTATAAAACTAACCTGATAGAAACTATATATCCTCCCACCATTTGCTAACATAAATGACTTTTCTTTTTACTGTCCTACTTCTTGAACCTCAGATCATATTGGCCCTTCTTCCTTATTGGATAGTATTATTTTGAAAGTGTGTCCCAAAAATCATTGCATATTTAAGCTATTAAAGCTTAAACTATTAAAGCTGAAAACTGCATGTACCTCATACTTTGTCAATGCATCCATTTTCTGTCCTCTCCCCCTATTTTGTTCATTCAGACCTAACCTTAAACAAAACATTGTGCGTGCCACACACAGAGAATATGTAGGTGAAGAAGTAGAGCATGGTAGGAAAGGTACTATGTGTGGAACACCCATTTTTGAAGATTACCTCTTCTTGCCATGGTTGTACAAGACATTTTCTGTTTGTAATCTCTTCTGTGGCCCTGAAACTTACCCTCCATCTCTCATCTGTCTGCCTTTGTAATGGCCATCCTCCATGACTTGAATATATTTCCTCTTCACCTCTACCTCAAAGAATCTGTCATATTCTTCAAGATGTAGATCAAGTATCACCTTATTCATGAAGTCTCTTATGAGTTCCTTCAAGTGTTGCTTCTTTCTGAACCACGTAACATTTGTCTGTTATAATTATTCTGCACATAGGTGCACATGTGCATATAGTGTGTATGTATTTTCATGCCTGAAACAAATCATCATAGATAATGAAGTAATATTTTGAAAATTACAACAAATTTCTCTAATAAAGACCTCATTTCTCAAATATATAGGGAACTGAATGAAATTTATAAAAATTGGAGTCATTTCTCAATTGAAAATAGTGAAGGGATATGAACAGGCAGTTTTCAGAAGAAACCAAAGCTATATATCGTCAAGAAAAATGCTCTAAATCACTATTGATTGGAAAAATGAAAATGAAAATAATTCTGAGGTATCACTTCACAGTTATCAAAAAATACTGGAGGAAATAAGGGAAAATAGGTGCATTAATGAATTGTTGATGGAGTAGAGATGGTCCAACCATTCTGGAGAAAAATTAGGAACTATGCCCAAAGGGCTGTATAACTGCGTGTATCCTTTGATCCAGTAGTATCACTATTAGGTCTGTTCCCCAAAAAGATCAATGAAAAAAATGAAAAGACCTATATGTACAAGAATATTTATAGCAGCTCTTTTTGTGGTGACAAAGAACTGGAAATTGAGCAGATGCTTATTAATCAGGAAATGGCTGAACAAGTGGTGCAATGCGTGATGTGATACTATTATGCTCTAAAAATGATGAGAAAGGTGGTTTCAGAAAAGGAAAAAAAACATAGAAAGACCTATATGAACTGATGCAAAGTGAAATAAGAAGAACTGGGAGATTATTATGTATGGCAACAGCAATGTTGTTAAGATGTCAATCTTGAAAGATTTATCTACTCTGATCAATACAATAGTCCAAGACAATTGCAAAAGAGTCAAGATGAAAAAATGGTATTTCCAGAGAAAGAACTGATGAACTCTAAGTATTAATTGAAGTATAATTTTCTTGCTTTTGTGATATGGCTAATATGGAAATGTTTTGTATTTTTCACATGTAAAATTGTTACTTTATTGTTTACTTGTTCAACGGGTAGAGAAGAGGTGGGAAGGAGGAAGAGAATCTGGCACTGAAAATTTAAAAAAAAAAGAACATTAAAAATGAATTATTTTTTAAAATTACCAACTTTCTTATCATTGATCAGTATTCTGAAGCCTCAGCTAGCAGATCAATTAAGAATTGGAAAAATTGCCTTCAAATAACAGTAGTAGGAAGGATGATGGTCTTGGAAACAGCAGACCAAAATCACTTTGGCAAGCAAAGTTCTTCAAAAACTTCACTCCTTCTGACCTTTCACATATTCTCATGCCTTACTCTCTTCCCCATAGTCCATGATCTAGCTACAGTGACCTACTTGCTGTAGCTTACCCGTGACATTGCATCTCTTGATTCTACCTCCATGCCTGGAGTTCTTTCCCTCCTCATTTTTGCCTCCCAGTTTCCCCACTTACCCTTAAGACAGCTCAAATCTTGCCATCTGCAAGAGGCCTTTTCCATTCACCCCCCTGACTCCCACTGCTAGTACCTTCTCTTTGAGATTACTTTCCATTTATACTGTGTATCTTTTGAAAGTAGATTGTTATTTGCATGGTGTCTCCCCATTAGACAGTGAACTCCCTGAGGAGAGACACTGTGGTTTTTCATTTCTTTGTCATATTAGCACTTAGAACTGTGCCTGAAGTAGTCAATAAATGCTTGTTGTCTGATGAACTGAGGTTGGTAGTAGATACATAATTATCATTATCTTATAGATATTCTTATAGAAGAAGGTTAATAGGATGGATAAGGGGAAAAGTTCTGCTGATATTATGTCATGATCTGGAAGTCCCACTAATGGCCATGTCAAGAAGGTCTTCCATAAATAATCCCATTGACCCAAAAGTTAAATTATGCCAAGAAAAGCAAAATTGCTTACCCAAGATCATACAGTAATTGACAACACCAGGATTTTAACACAGGAGTTCCAACTCCAAATTCAATACTCTTTCCACTATATCACCACTGACCCCTTGTACAGTGAAATTTGAGCTAAAAAATACCACAGGGTTAATTTTTATATGTTCTTGTACCTGTCATTTTCCTCTGCTTGTTCCCTTTAGATCTTCCAGGAGATATGAGGGGTTTATGTCCCGCGTTGTAGTAGCTAAAAGGAATCAGAAAAAAAATGGTTCTAGCCCTAGAAACAATAGTATTGCCAGATAAGAGAATATCAACATTGGAAGAGATCTCAATGTCTATTTAACCTGCTCTTTATCTAACCAGAAATCTTCTCTACAATACTACCAAGGGATCATCCAGCTTTTTTTTTTAATTATCTTTACTTAAAAGACACTGATTACCTCTCAGTTCAGGGACTTAGGACAGCTCTACATATTAGGAATTTCCCCCTTATTTTA